>BMAV01015305.1:0-47490 GCA_019973955.1 Trichonephila inaurata madagascariensis
GTTAAAATTTTTTGGAAATTACATTAATGTTTAAAATTTTTAACCGCTTGAAAAGGAAAAGTGAAAGCTACAATGATATTCTTTTACTGGGAATTTTTGGGAATTTATCAAGAATTCGAAATCTGATCCTTTTAACGAGGAATAACTATTAAATCTGCCAAAAATATAGGTTTTTTTATCCTTTAGTGCAAGATAAAATGAGACGTGTTTCGAAATAAAGTATAAGGAATTATGATTTAGGTGTAAATGAGTAAGATTCGATTTTTTAGTAAACATAATTTAAATTTTTGCTAAAAACGACACCCTTTTTTTAAAAAAAAACGCGAAACCATATTTCAACAGCATTATAAAATTAATGTATTCAAGTTATTATGTAATCAATTGATCGATGTAACATTTCAAGCTCTGAATAAACAGCAATGATGTACTTGTTGTAATTAATTGTTTCCTTGTAGCATCGCTACGCTCAATATGTCATTAATCAATTCGGAGAGGAATGCGTTTATTTACACATACTCATCCTGTTAAGGACTGTTGTTTTGCTCAAACTATAGTACTGCATGATTCTGAATGCTACTGTGAATGATACTATGAATTGCTACTGTTTCCTCTTATTATTGCTTATTTCATACTTTTATCAATTGCTGGAAGTTCTGGAATAGATGATGAAAAGACGTTATGATAAGCTGCGAAGAAAACGATTTTATTCACATTATTAAATTACGTACAATCTAATATTGCAATATCCGAGTACGTACGAAATACTGCTTTTTTTAAAAAAAATTACAAATACTTTTTGGTAGTTTTTTTTTCTTGATTTATTACGTACATTCTATAAGAAAATGATATTGTACTGATTTATAAGTACATCATAAAAAAACCGTAATACGTGCACCCTCATCTTTATTTTCACCCTCTTTCATATTTTCCAGAGTAAACACAATTTTTTGAAACTCGTCATATGTCACGAATGATATGGAATTAATACTTAAGTATATTTTTGATTTCATTTATATTTTCTAATTGAAACTCATTCGAAGTTATAATAAGGCTTGAGTATCAGGAAAAGGATAAAAGAACAATAAAACAAAGTCAAAAAAATTTAACCGGTTTTAAAAATTTGGAGGGTTGATAAAATACTAAGTACACAACCCCTTTTAATTTTTTTTTTTTCTTTTTAAAATTTTATTTAAATTCAAATTTAATGAAAAAAATTTAAAAAAAATTCCAAAATTTTTTCCCCCCGGCTTTTAAATTTAAAAATTAAAGGGAAAAAGGGTTTTTATTAACCCAAGGAAACGTCAAACATCCCCAAAAAGCTAATTTAAAAAACTCCGTTTTTAATTTTAAAAACTATTTTGGGGGGTTTTGGAAAGGGGGGGTCCCGGGGTAAAATAAAAAAATTTTTCCCCTTCCGGGGGAAAAGGGAAAAAATAATAAAAGGGGGAAAGTGTTTTGGGGCAGGCTACCCCGGGGTTTTTTGGGAAAAAAGATCAAATTTTTGGGAATTTTTGGGTTAAAAAAAACCCCCCCTGGGGGAACAAAATTGAATGTTAAACCCCGGGGATTTTTTGAGTTTTTTTTTAAAAATTATTCAAAGTTTTTGAAAAAAATATTTTTTAAAAAATTTTATTTGCCAAATTTTTTCTTTAAAAAAAAACAAAAAAAAAAAAAGTTTTTAAAAAAACCCCCAAAAATTGAAAATTTTAAAAGGTAAAAAATTTTTTAAAAAACCCAAAAAAAAAATTGGGGAAAAATTAAAAAAATTTTTTTAATTTTTAAAAAATTTTTCCCGGGTGGGGTTAAAAAAAAATTTCCAAAAGAAGGGGAAAGAAAAAGAATTTAAAAAACCCCTTTTTTTACATTTGGGTTTGTTACTTTTGAATTTTTAAAATTTTTCCCCGGGGGATTTTGGTTTAAAAAGGGGTTATTCCCCTTTTACAACAATTCAGATAAAAAGGGTAATTGTTTCACAAAAAAAGGGGGAAAAAAGGTTTTCCATTGAATTCAAACGACAAAAATAGCTTTTGAAAAAATTTATACATTTCAAATTTCAAAAAATTGGGAAAAAATTTAAAATTTAAAAAAATAAACTTCAAAAAAAATTTTTTTAAAAAAAAAACTTATTTTAGAAACTTTTTAAATTTAAAGGCTTTTTTTAAAAATACCTGTGTACGTTTATTTTTTTTGATAAATTGTAAAAAAAGGGGTTTCAGCAAAGAGAAAAAAGTTGGCAGCAATGAATATAATGAACTGATTGGGCTGGAAACACATGATTGTTTTTATCTTGAGACTATGAGGGTCACGTGAATTTTTGAACTGATTGTTTAAAAAACCGTGTTTGCCATTATCTTGACTATGACGTTTTAAATTTTACCCCCAATTGGGTCACCACAACTTACACAGATATACAAGGAAGTATTTTGATTGACATGAGCAACACGAGGGGTATTGGTAATGGATCTCGTAATTTGGAAACACATTCGAACTGACGAAGTGAACATATGAGCTGACATACCACTCTCCAAACTTCCAAAAAACGCCATTGTGAAGATTCTGAGCTTCGACGGATTTTTACCCATTCTGCACGGTTTTCTTTTAGGGACACCAAAACCCATGACTGAAAAAAAAAAAAAGAGGCCAGTAGGGGTTCACGGCTGAAATTTTTATATAGCATTAGAAGTGTTTTAAAAAATATTCATTGAAAAACCCTGATTTATTTTTTTTGTATATCATACCTGCTAAAAACATGAGGAGAGAAAAGAAAAAAAGTGAAGACACTGTTCCCGATAGCATAAAATATAGAATAGGGGTGTTAGGGAAAACGCAATGCAGACGAGAAGCAAGAAATTTATTGTATGGAACTTTGATTCCTTCGAATAGTGTAAAGAGCATGAAATGATGCCTTGGGGCAACAATTTGGTTACATGAAAATGAAAAAAAAACCCTGATTGCTTGGAAATGCAGGATTTTTATAGGGTTTTTAAGGTCTCTCCCAATTGCTAAGATTTGCCAAAATCTTTTTTGCATGGGTGGGGGGAAATTACCAAGGGCTTCAGGGATTTTGAAACCTCTCTTGATGCCTCGATCCTCCTTTTTTTCCTGGATGACTTGGTTTTTGCAGCAAAGCGTCGTTCGAGGTGTCCCAAACACGCTCAATTGGATTAAGATCAAAAAGGGGCTTAGAGCTATTTCCCTTTCCCCAATTGTTTCAGCTTCAAGAAAATTCATCGTCTATCTGTATGAGATCTGGTCTTACCCTGCTTTTAAAAAAGAAAAAAATACCAAGGGCCCGGAAACATTAAAAAAACCCGGGGGGTCTCAGGATCTTGTCTGCATTCTTAAAGCCGTCAAACTGCCATTCCGAGTGATATGCGGGCCCCTATGTTGCCTTTGCCACCCCAGTCCATACCATCAAATCACCTGGTCTGAATGAATATAAGGTTTTTGGGTATCTTTTTTGTCTTTCCCAAAAACATATTTGGTCCCACCCCCCAAACTGAATGGGGTAATCGTCTGTAATCAACACTTAACTCTTATAAATTTTGCATTAAATCTCGATGTTGAGAAAACATTTTTTTCGGGTCACACAGTGCCCCTTTTGTCAACGGAATACACACCGTTGGTCTAAGTCAGTGTTTTCTCAAATTTTTAAATATACGCGCCCCAAATTATTCAATCATCATTTTCAATCGCGCCCCCTTCATCCAAAAATTAATGTATTGAATTCAATATACTACACTTTGATACTAAAGCTACAATACGATTTTAACCTTTTATGTTCCATCGACGTATATAAATGTTCAAAAGCCAAAGCTTTAAATTTTTTCTGGACATATATACGTTTTTCCCAAAAATACGATTTTTTCTGAGCAGTTCTATCCATAAAATTTTTCCCCAAATTTTTTGGGAATGCAATAAAAAGGCCCTTTGGCAGTTTTTTGCGGAGGATTTATTTTTTTTTCCGAGGTTTTTGCTTATTTATTTTTTTTATCCCCCCTCTCCCCAAAAAAAACATAAAAAATACGCCTGTCTATGTTAAAAAAACGGGTGTCATTGGTGGCAAAATCGCAACTTTTATTCAGCATTTAAAAGGAATTAATTATAAACCGTAAAAAAATTATCAAGATAAGTGTTAATACACAACCCCCATAGAATAACTGATAAATAAAAAATTTTTGTTCTTAACTTAGTTTTTAAAAATTAATAATAAAATATATTTTGGGACAGTACGGGTTTTACTTTATAAGTGTATTATTTTCAGTTTTAAATATTTATTTTATTTTTTATTATATAAAAAGTATTTTGTTTGTTTACTTTCAGTAAATTAATAATTTTTTTAAAAAACCCTTTTTTGTTTTCGACTTTTCCCAATAGGCTCGCCCCCCCTCGTGGGTTTCACGCCCCGAAGGCCCCCAAGTTTGAGAAAACGCTGGTCTAAGTGCAAAAAAACCCCATGAAACAAATTTTGGATTGTTTGGTTCTATTGTCAATAGAAATTATTTTGGAATCTGTACAGCATTTTTTTTACAGGATATAGGGAGCACTATTTGCTGTGGTATCAGGTGGACAATTCTCCTCCTTTTTCGAACATCCCCTATTTTTTGGAATCAATTCCACAATTTTGTAATGACGCTTCTTGCTATTCCAACTGCACCCTCTATAATTTTTTGTGTTTCCCCGGGAACCCAATCTCATAAAAACCAAGCCATGGATTCCTGTATATCGTGTTGTCGTTGCATTTTCCAATCATTTTTTCTCAAAACAACTCCCAAAAATATTGAATTTCACCTCTGAGATAAAGAAGAACAACAGAGCTTTTTGGGAAATCACGATTTTTATATACTTATAAATTTTTAGCCATTAAAATAATCAAAAAACAGGCATTCCTTTATTCTTTGAATTGACAAAAATCTGCCCGACGAAAAATTATCACACAGTAATCTTTGGTTGAAAAATAAATGTATGTAATTTTTATGGTCCCAATTTAAAAGAAAAATGTTGATATTTTTAGGACGCTTAAGAATGTTTGGAAAAGGGATTCAAATTATATTTCGGGAAAAAGGACAATGAACTGAAGGAAATTGAACCTAAGGTTTTAAAGGAATAGTGAGCAAATTTTTTTTAAGGATTTTTTTAAAGAATTTATTTTCGGTATCCTCACGGGATTGTGAAAGAGGTTCAGAACTCATATTTTTTGAAAAAAAGAGTTTTATTCAGTAAGATCGGATGACCGTGGATTTAGAAAAATTTAAGCCACACAAAGTATAAAAGGGAAAATTTGGGTCAAAAAAACAAAGCATGGTTTCTAGATATTTTTTTACAATCTCACAGAAAAAATTTCTGGGTTTTATTTGTCCAAAAAGACTTTTTTGGTACCCCCAAAAAAAAATTTCGTTGCAAAAGGATATAATCTGAAAAAGGGTAGGATTAAAGAAATATATAAATTAAAAATTAGATAGCTACCATGAAGTTAAAATTTACTGAAGGATTTAATTCTAGAATATTTTTTTTTATTTCTATAAGAACTATATAAATATCATTGAAAGAATTGTTTTAGAAATATTTAAGAAATACAATTGCTAAAGAAGAATGTAAAACGAAATGAAATAAATACGATATTTTGAAAGTTTAAGACAGTGGTAATTTGAAACATAATGTATTGCCTTGATATTAAAAAGACAATTTTATTTTTAATAACTTTCTTACTGACTAATGATAGCAACTACCCTGAAGTTTACTAAACCCCTTAAGCAAATGTACACAGCTAGTCTAATTTCTGAAAAAATTCTGAGAGAAATGTAAGACTCGTGTTTCCCCAAATTATAATTTTATAGCGTCGAAATTATGTATAAAAACGTATACTTGTAAGTGGACAGTTCTTTAGAGTTGCAGCAGTAGCATAGTGGTCATGTTCGTGAACACGTGGTCGACGTGTCATAATTTCAAGCCCTAGAGCCGCTTAAGACCCGTTGTACAAATAGATATTCTCTGATAGTATTATTAAATGAAATAGTAAGGGGTTAATTTTTCATTTTAGGGTCGGGGGTTTAAAAAAAACATTTTTTGTATATCTGGAGAGGGCATTCTCATCCATACCAAAACACCTAACAACCAGATTGAATTTTGCAAATTAACTGCGTCTTTGCTACTTTTTTCAGGTGAAATACATTGTATCTTCATTTTGCCAGTTGTGGATGGCAGATGAAACAGTGATTCATCAGAAGTTATCCCCTTTTTTTATCTACCTTTGCGTAATATTGAATACAGAGGGAAAGAACGTTTTTTTCGTCTTCCTACAGTTTTCGCAAACATTTGATGACTGACTTGTTTATTCACCTTTTTTATAGCCAATTTTCTCTATATGACGACAAATTGTCGATTACGATACCTGTAGCTTCTTTGCTTAAGTTCTTTGGGGCCCAAGGGGTTTTCCAGCAAAAGTCTTTTTCAAAACTCTTTTCCCTTTTTTTTTTTTTTCACCAAGGTCTTCCATTCATCCCCATTTTTTTCCCTGGAGCTTTTTTCGCCCAAAAATTTCTTTTAAAGTTAAAAGAAAAGGGAATCCTTAAAAAAAAAATTTTTCTGATTTTTGAATGTTTTTTTTATAATAGAACTGGCAATTTTACTTAAAAAAATTTTAAAAATTTTTTTTTCGGTTTTGAGGATAATATAAATTTTAGCCAAAAACCCCACTAAAAAAAGTGTTATTCGTAATTTAAACGTTTCATTTTTAAAATAAAGCTTGTAATAAAGCAATTAAAATTTAAGATAAATAATTATACGCTTTTAAATTTCGCCACACTAATTTTGATTCAACCTGTATAATGCCACGTTAATAAACATTCCGCACACTGTTTTTTAATTGTAGGTAAACACTTTGCACGTGTTAATTTCAACGATTCGTTCGTTTACATACCAAAGCGATTTTTGCGGGATATTTTCCAACATTCGGTGAAATCCAAAAGGTAAACAGTTAAGATGAATAAGCATCGATACATAAACAGTAAGGTTTGGCTTATTCTAAGACTGTACAGGTGGCGCTGCCAGCTGAATATAAGAAAAATAGAACTTGACGAGAGGAGAGTGGTGAAAAATGTTAACGAACGCGGCGGGACAGAGAAAAAAGGATGTAAAACGAATGTTAATGTATATAGTATCTTTTTAACTGTTGTATATTGTTTTATAATGGGAATGTGGCGTTATCTTATTAAAATAAAAAGTTGACCACTATAAAATACCTGAATTTTATTTGCATAGACTAGTAGAGGAAATCATTTAAAAACATCGAACCTACGAATAGATTTTTTTTTATTACATTCATGAAAAATTTAAAAAAAACAAAGGGTCTATGAATAAAAATTTTGGAGCAAAATTTAAAAGGTAAATAAAGCATTCTTAAGTACAAAATTTGCTGGAAACTTAATATGATACCTAGCGTTATGAACAATTTTTTGTGACCATATCCATCAAGGGAAGTCCTGAAAGTCATGATAAGCAGTAAAAATCAAGGAACTAATTTGATATCAGGGGTAAGGCGCTATTATCTCCGATATAAAACTAGCACCAAAATCGATATTTTTCTAAAACAGGAGTAACAGGAATATAACAGCTTTTAAGTTGTATCGTAATTTTCATGCAGTCACAAGAACGCGAGCTTTAAGCTCTACCATTTTCTCAAGAAAGGTCTGTAAGCGAGAAGTACTGCTGTTTTTAGAGTAGAACTCGTTTATTATGGTTCAGTAAGTTTGGATAGTGTAAGTCCTCGAACAACTAAAAAAAAGAACAAGTTAGCAGAAGATATTTGGTCATCTAAGTCAGGAGTTGGTAAACTGGAAGTTATGCAAGACCAATGCATTAATTTTTGGATGCTTTCAAATAAAAATAAATATTTGAAGAACCAAAAGAAAGGACAGAAAAAAATGCTTGAGGTAATAAGAGGAGAGGCCCGGGGGGATTTAATTTTTTTTTTGATCATTTTTTAATGTTTTGTGTACAGAGAGCCCCTGAAAAATTGGCCATATGCCAAAAACAGATAAAAATGTGCTATAGGTTACCGCCGTATGGTCGAGACAATCATTGTGTTGCAGAAGCATATAGAACTATTTTTCTTTGACATATATTAATTGACTGCTGTCTGTTACATCAGCGTTTCTCAAACTGTTTACATATTTTTTTTTAATTTAAAAAAAGGGAACAAACTAAATATAATTTGACCAAAAATTAAAATACACATTTTTTACACTTATATAATACTCTTTTTAAATGTTTTCAGTACTACAATCTTTTATAATTAATTTAACAATACTAAGTTAAGAACAAGTTTAATACTTACCAGTGACCCCACGGGCTTGTCATATATTAAATTATATACAAAAATTAAAACTATCTTGATAATTTATGCAGTGTATAATTAATCCCCTTTAAAGACCGGGTTTTTAGTTATCCTTTTTCGGCCCCCAATGCCACCATTTTTTAACAGTAGCCAATATGCTGTATTGGGGGGGGAAAAAAAAAGGCAAAAAAATTTAAATCCCAAAAAGTAAAAACCTCCCCCAAAATTTTTAATGTCCTTTTTATTTCCCAAAATTTTGCATTAATTTTTTTGGGAAACAGGTACATCAAAGATCGTTTTTTTTGGGGAAAAACCCTATATATACGCCCGGGGATTTAACGTTTTTTATTGAGTGAAAACTTATATATACCCCGGGGAGAGGTTAAAATCGTATTGTAGGTTTAGCGTCAAAGTATGGTATTATTGAATCCTATACATTATTATATGGAGGGGGGCACGATTAAAATTTTGATTGAATATTGGGTCTCAAATATTGAAAGTTTGTGAAGCACTGTGTTACATGGATACAATTGGGAGCTATATGTTTGCCTTTTCAGAATGCAGTTGCATTGATTTCAATTTTAGGGATGGCAACATTATTTCACAAATAAGTCGATCAATATAGAGCATATTTCGATATTTTGTGGAGAGCAATGGCAATTTGCATTCCATTTTTAAGATACATTCATGACTTGAAATGTTAGCTCTGTTAGTAGAGGGGCAGCAAGATTTAAAATTAATTAATTTTAAATCTTGCTGCCTCTCTACTAACAAAGCTAACTTTTAGCTCTTCTTTTCGCGTTAACCTTTAATTAAACGCGAAAAGAAGCTTGGACATTAAGTAAACAGAATAATGAATAGACAAAGGTTATCAAAGCTAAAATACACTCTTTTTTTGTTTGTTTTTTTTGCACTTAAACTTTACTAAAGTATACATATATTATTCTTAAATCTATAATCGATGTACGATATGTTAAATTAACAAAGAAGCTGTAATGGTATATTAGGGCAAATTTCGACTTAAAATGCATCCCAAATGAAGTTTTCAAAATATAATTTACATAAGTCTAGAATGTGCTGCTTAGTGGCTAATTCGCTTAGGTCAGTGCTTCTCAAACTTTCAATATACGTGACCCATTATTCAATCATCATTTTCTACGCGCCCCCTTCATACAATAACAGTGTATTTAATTCAAAAATGCTATACTTTGACACTTTGACATTAAAGCTACAATACGAATTTAACCTCTTATGTGCACCGACGTATACAAACGTCTCACTCAGTCAAAGTATTAATTTTCTGGGCGTATATATACGTCTTTCCAAAGTACGATCTTTTCTGTGCAGTGCTATCCATACAAATATTCCAAAGACTTTGGAATGCAATAAAATTACCTTGGCAATGTTTGCGGGGGATTTACTTATTTGAGAGGATTTGCTTATTTATTCTCTTTCTCCTCCCCCTCAAAAACACATCAAAATACGCTCGTCTACAGGAAAAATGGTGGCATTGGAAAGCGAATCACAACTTTTAATCGGCAGTTAAGGAATTAATTATAAACCGTACAAATTTTCAAGATAAGTGAATTCAAACCCATGGGGTCACTGATAATTATCAAATTTGTTCTTAACTTAGTATTATTAAATTAATAATAAAATACATTGTACAGTACAGATACATTTATAAGTACATTACATCATATAAATGTGTATTTTACATTTTATTATATCAGAAAGTATTCTCTTTGTTTACTTTCAGTCAATTAATTTTTTAAATAATCTTTTGTTTTTGACTTTTCAATATGCTCGCACCCCCCTCGTAGAGTTATCCTGCCCCCCAAGGGAAGCGCTCCCCACAGTTTGAGAAACGCTGGCTTAGGTAGAAAATTCCAATTAAATAAGCCGTCTTTCTTCTCAATTGTTTTTACGAACGTTGATTTTGTTCAATGTTGCACTTTGTTTCAGTTGCTTTCATGATTAAATTAACTACTTCGTCACGAATCGAGGGTCGCGGGTGTAAAAGGGTTTAGGGAACAAGCAGACATAATCTTAAAAATATCTGCGTTTATTCTATCTAACACTTCATGAAAATATAAAATTTTACAGCTTAACTCTGGGAGCAATATGAAATCCTAACACTTCATTTAACATATAAAATTATTGCAAATCACTTAGCTTCAGTCAGAGCTCTTTGTGACGATCCTTCTATAGCCCCGATAGCTAGGTCAGCCCCAATGATATTTCCTTCCACAAATCCTGGTAATTCTGAAATAATATAAATTCAAGACGCGTTCCTCACAGTCAAAATTTCACAAATCCTTTGCTAGATTTACTAAAACCAATTTTGCCCCAACTCAAAGTTTAAATAGTAGTTATACATTTGCATAAAATCAATCCCTTTAACTCTTCAAAAATTGAAAGTGAGCTCACTAGAAAATAAGTAAAATGAAGCAAAGTATTAAGTAAAATAAGTAAAATGAACAAAAAGAGCATAAAATCATGCATACAAGATAAAATAACTAAATGTAATAATTAATTTTTGACAAATGAGGCTTTATGAAAGTATTTTTTTAAAAAATCAAAAAAATTTGCCGATGTGGCTAAAAATTCAAAGAAAAACTTTAATCACATACTTAAGTGTGTTTTTTTTTTCTTAAATATAACAATAAAATTCATGTATGTACTTATACCATTTTACTGAATTAGGCATAAAAAAGCATAATTTAGTAGTAAAGCTTTCTTGAAAAATTTTTTTCTCGCTGGTATTACTTGCAAAAAATCGCTTTGTTCCTTCATTTTCAACCTCATTGGGGAAACCATATTTTTTCGCCCATTTACCCCGGATCCGAAAGAAATGCACTGGATTGCTTGGTCTTTCTTAGATTAAGCAGGGACTAAAAAGAATCCGTCATTTTAAAAAAAATAGCACCATTACCCGGGCCTGGGGTTTGCCTTTTCGCGTCTCCATTCGTAAATATTAGTATCCGGAAATGTGACTGAGGCTTCCGAAAGTATCATTGCTCTAATTACGGCCGTCGTACATTAAGAGACACTGCACCCACTCAAAGTACTGTGGGGGCATTAATTTTATAGCAGTTACTAGTAAATTGAACTTTATCACAAAGGGTTTTTTGCCTATACGTTGGGCCCCCTTCTAGTTTTTGTCCAAAAAAAGGAAGGTAACTTTCAACTTCATGGGCTATTTCATGAATACTCCAATTAATTATTTTGCCTTATTGAAACTTTCGAAAAAGGAAACGGATACGGCATTAATTCACTTATCATATAAATGTGAATGGTTATAAACAATGTTATGTATAATTTTCGTAAATTATACATACATTTAGTATCAACTTTGATTCTATAGTTCACTTAAGTACACTAAAAGCGTTAAATTTATGTAAATAAGTTAAGTCAATGCTTCTCAACCTTTCAATATATGCGACCCAACACTCAGTCATAATTTCCCTGTCCCCCCTTTATATAATAACAATGTATTGAATTTAATAATCCTATACTTTGACGATAAAGCTACACTGGGTTGGAAATGTTAAAAGTTTGAGAAGCACTGTCTTAACGACTACAAGGACTCATGGGTTTATCTTTTTCTCTCTCTCTTAACTCAGTGGTTCTCAAACTGTAGATTGCACCCACTGGGGCATAATAATCCTACATGAGGGGGTGCGTGTATATCAAAAGTCTGCAATGAAATATTGTTTAAAAAATTATTAATTTACTGAAAGGCAGTAAAACCAAATACATTCTGACATAAAAAAAAATAAAAGGCACATTTAAACTCATATAATACACTTATAAATGTATCAGAACTACAGAATGTATTTGATAATTTATTTTTCATGATTAAGTTATGAACAAGTTTAATAAGTACTAGAGTTAGAAATGGTAATACTATACGAAACAATTTTTTTAATTAATGCAGAAGATTCATCATCCATCCCTCCCCACAATTCAAAGGGTGATTTACTACTACATTGCCTTTTTGATTTCGACATTTCACGTGAAATCTATGAATATTTTCGTTAGTTCAGAGCCTTTCTGCATCAAGGTACCTGTATATATCAAGATAACTTTCTGTATCTGGTAAAAACCTTGGTAACTTCTTTAATTAAACATTATTTTGCACAATGTTCCAATTCAAAAAATTAAAAAGGGAAATGCGTGCTAAAGGAGTGCGATATCCAATACCACCCCGCACCATAATACCCGGTGCAGGACCAGTGTGGTGGTGCATAACGCAGCTGTTCAGCATCCTCTCTCCACTGTGTCTTCAGACTCGAATGAGACCATCGTGGTGTTGCAGACAGATGCGTGACTCGTCAGTAAAGACAACTTCATTCCTTTCTGCCGCCCACATCCTTCTTTCATCGCACCATTGGCGGCGGAGACGTCTGTGGTTCTGCGTCAAGGGTAGATCAAGGAATGGACGTCTTGCGGACAGACCACTCTGCTGTAAACGGCGTCGAATGGCACGCGCAGACACTGAATGATGCGTTACAGACTCAATGTGCTGTGCTATGGTTCGTGATGTGACTGAGCGATCCGTCACTGCCATGCGCACAATTTGCCTGTCCTCTCGTGAAGTGGTGCACTGAGGTTGATTCTATCGACCACGTCGGTCCGTCATACCCTCCTGCATCCAACGGTCACATATCTGCATTACAGTTGTTTGGTTTCGTCCAACACGACTACCGATTTCCCTGAAAGATAATCCACTATCTCGGTAGGCCACTATCTTTCCTCTGTCGAACTCGGATACTTGATCAAAAGCTGATCGCTGTTTTCTACGAGACATAATTGATCGTTTTTTTGAAAAAACCACAAGTAAAATACCACTAACGAACTTGAAATCGTCGAAATCTCCAAGCCTTAAATAGCGCTTTGAGGTGGCGCCACAGGCGCGCGTGATGTGTGCCTGCGCTGAAATTCTAATCATTTGCATATCTCACCTCCGCTAATGCATGTTGTAAATTTCATGTTATTTGCATGTTTCCTTCTGGGTGTTACATTTACGGTGGCCAGCAGTGTAGCTCAAATACTTAGAAAATACTCATGTGTGCAATCTAATTTTATAACAGATCCCTTCAGTTCCGTCATCATATATTCAATCACAACAGAGTGAAGGTACCTTGATGATATTCTGTGTCGTTGCTTTTGTCTTTATTTCATTTCTCTCCGGATCTATGTTTCAATAGGCTAAGGCATGAATTCATTCGGAAATTGTTCTGATAAATACTGATCGAACAGTACTGAATTGGAAGAATTGCGTACATTGGACGACTGACACAAATCATTATAACGCATTCTTACTTTCTTAATATGATACAAAAGGGAGTGAGTATATTGCAGGAGAACAAGCATCTTCATTCTTAGTTCTTACTTTTTAGAGATAATTGCCAAACTAGTCCAGGAATGCTTACAGTAATGAGTCTTCATTTGGAATCAATTCTAATCAAGTACATCACTTACGATTTGCAATAACGAAATACTCTGACGTCATGTGGATGCAAGATGACGCTACTCTCACCTTTAGAGTATTTTGCAAATTTTTTGTTAGCACAATATTTTTATGACTAAGTAACTCCCACTAATCCATGTTCTCGTGATGACCATGAACAAACAATCTCATTCAAAGGATTTTTTACTATAAAAATACAATAAATGTAAATATTTATCTAAAATACTTAAACTTAAATGAATGGAGAAGATTCTATCATAAGTGGAATTCAACAAATTCCTTTTCACTTGGTACAAATTTCAGTGGTATACACTTAAACTTGGATAACATATTTCTAAGCATGATCATCCCATTGAAAAATTACCACCTAACACCATGTAAATAGAAAAGAAAATAGACATGAAGTGTCATTTTGTGTGAGGAACGACACGTTGAAGCTGTGAGAAACATAAAACTGTTTGCTTTACTATTCATTCCATATTTCTTAATTTCTGCCTAATGTGTCTCCATTCATTGTGTTACAAATTTTAAAGAACTCATTTTTAAGGTATTTTTTTTCACTGTAAGAATCACGTTTTAATGATAAAAAATAAGAATTGTTATTTGAAAATTTTTAAAATTTTGCCACTGTTTCCTGCACTTTTCACACTTAACTGTGACTGAGCGCGCCAAACTTTCTCGCCTTCCTACCCCAACTGAAATTTTTGAACCCCGTGCCGGGAACATTTCTGTAAACAGGAAGCGCAACGGACGGACGTAGTCCGCATCAATCCGCAGCCCCTTCAAAGATGTAATTTTCATTTACCCGCATTGCTACTTTTAAGTGTAAATTTTAATTGCAAATATTTATTTTCTGTAATATAAACATACGTACCATCTCCATTTCTGGCTGTTATTCGAACTCAAGCAACGGCATCAGCCACTAAAACTGTGTTAGAAATTAGTTATAAAAGTTACTTTGAATTATTTTCAGATGTAGAGTTGATATTAAATATCTATTATATTAAGTAAACAAGATAAAACTGCAAGTTTAGTCTAAAAGTACTACAGTCCATTATATTTATTGGATGTGACTGTATAGAAAATATCTAATTTGTTGCTCTTTTACGATGTTTTATGTATATATTGGCATTCATGAAATGTCACGCAATTTCAACTTCAAATTTAACTCTGAAGAAATAATTTGTAATTTGGTTTCAAAGTTTAATACTAGATTGAAATCAACATATATTTCTAAAAGTAGTAACATCACCAAGAAATAATTTTAATACTAAATGAGATTGAAAAGTTAATAATTTTATATTTCCTACTTTATGCCTAATCAAAATATTGCATTTTACTCATTCAGTCTATAAAATTTATTCATTTCATTGTATACATCAAATCTTTATACACAGAATTTAAATAAATTGAATAAAATAAATATCAGTTTGAAGCAATGGATTATAGTTTAAAATTTATCAAGTTATTAATAGATATAGAAAATCTATTATTAAATATAACAATCTCATATGGAAAATATTGGAACTCACAACAAAATTAAATTTGCTTAGTATGCATTTAGAATATGTAAGAACAAAATAAAATCTTCATTGATACTGTGCTAATATTTCCTAGAACTGATATAATTAGTTCAGTAAAATGATTTTCCTGTGTAAGATACAAATTAGTTTGATTATGCATATATGATAAATTGAGTGCACAAAATAAGGACAATACTCATAAACGCCAAATCAGTATTTCAATATTACATCTTCAGATTATGAAATTGCTTACATATCTCGATGGAATCCCAAACTAGGATCAATTAACTGATTTTTATCTGTTATTTAAGCAAATGGTATTTTTAAATAAATAAGTCAATTCCTATTTAGGTCAACAAAGAAAAATTATATTTTAGTTACTTTTTATTAAATAGTTACAATTAATATAGATATGTATATACATATGACAGAATCACAGTTTTAAGTTGCAAAATAGAAAGCGATTTTCCTTGCAATTTTCCATTTTACTTTCTATATAGGCTCTGTTGGACTATTAATTTGTTTGTTACTATTTATTCATTAATTAAATTTTATTATTTCAGTAAACTAGTATAGTAAAAAAGAAATCACAATCTCAGAAATTAGGCCATCCCACGTGGGATTCGAACCCACGACCTTTGAATGAGAAATCCAATGTGCTATCCATCGCGCTACAGGGACACAATGAGCGATTTTCCTTTCTACATACACTGTTGGGCTAGTATTTTTGGTTTGTAATCTATTTATTCAGTTTTTAATTGAATTAATGAATTAATATTTGAAAATACCGTATTAGCATCAAGTGTTATCCACTATAAGTTTTAAGAAATGTATCTGAACTTGAATGGATGAATAGAAAGTATTTTATTAACGATTGAAAATTTGGACAAGATATATATATATTTAGGGAGAGAGTGAACTAATAGTAAAAGAACTGAATAAAATACAGTTTCATGTTATCCTTGGTTCTTTCGATTCACTTTCAGCCGTGTTTCTGGAAGCAGAAGCAAAACGCAAACAAGAGCACACACTACGTCTATTCGACCATAAAAAAAACAATTTTAAAAAATGTTATTTTGAGAAAAATGTTTCTGAAAGATGATCGCTGAATCAAACATAAAGTTGAACACAAATGTAAATAAAAAAGTCTTATTCTTCAAAACACAACATCTAGATAATGCGAGGCACGTATTACAGCTAAAGGTTTCGGTAATATAATTGTGAAATCTTTTGAATGGACACCTTTCAGAAAGTGCGAAAAAAATAATATGCAAATGTACATTAATAATTTCTTAATTCGGTAAAGAACTTGTAATACAAGGCATAGATTTTGTAAAATGAAAATATATTGATTTCAAAGCAAACGCAACAAGCTAAATCTGGCCTTTTTCTCTTCTCTTCTAACAATTCTTACAGGGAAAGGTGGAAGATGTTTGAAAACGGTGTTCTGTTTGAAAAATTAATTTTGTTTTCTGAGCTCTATTTATTTATTTTTGATCTTCGTTTACTTTGTATATCGTAATCAGATACGAAGAAAGTTGCTTTGGTTAGGAACGAAGATTCTTATTTTATTTTATTGCAAAGTGAATTTCTCCTTGTTATTTACCCACTAATAAGATGCTGGGAAAGGATAAATTTTAGTTATTCTAGTTGTGAATATCTTTATTAAGTTTTTTGAAGTATTTTTTTTATTCGGACAAAATATATATTCTTCAAATTCTAAATATAAGGTAATTTGGGGTAAGACACTAGTTTGTCAATAGTACTTTTATGCGTCGATAGATGGCAATTTTGAGCCACTTGAGTGAAGAGCCTGGTCCGACATAAAGTGTGGCTTGTGAATTTATCTCAATTAATCATCTTTAATCGTTCTTGTTTTTCAATCTTGTGAGCATTTAAAGCGGCGAATACAACTTTTATAATTTTCTATTCCTCATATTTAAAGTTCATAAACGTACTTATTTTAAATAAGATATTAGCAATAAAAGTGAGTTACGCATTATATTACACATACGATGTATGGAGAGGCGACCATAACACTGCAACAATAAGGAAATACGCGTGTGTGCCATCTGCCCCCTATACTTGGGGAAAGACGCCACATGGTACAGAAATAAATGAAATGAACTTTAACTTTTTTTTTCATTTTATAACACTCTGTGACGTCGTGAGTAGATAACGTGGGAAAATTTTGTCACAGCCTAATTTTGAAATAAAAGAATTATTTATTTGCTCAACAAATTACTAATGTTTGAAGCAATAAAGTACAGTCTCTACGCCAAGCCGGTGCATTCAGTCTCTATCACGGGAGATCAATCCTTTGTCCGAAGGGCACTTTCCCATCTCTCTAAGAAGTTGTTTTCAGTTCTCCAACGCCACCGGCGTTCATGGTCTGTCCTTTCGTCCGGAAAATCTCTTTCGGACTCCGAATCCGATCTCGGCTGGTCTCTGCACTCCAAAATCGCCTCCCCTCTCTTCAGGTCTCTCCAGCTCTCTCCAAGTCTCCTCCTCTCTTCCTAAAAAAACCCCTTTTAAACATCAAGATGGGTCCACAACACGCCCTTATCATTCTAATTGGCCATGGTCTGAAATGACGTGTTTCATTGCCAGTAGCCTTTACACTCCTTCAGGGGATAACGTTGATAAACACTCACTTAAGAAGTAATTACTTTAAAATCATTTTTCTCGTTCCACGTTAAAATTTCACGCATAAACGGAGTTTTAATTAATAAAAATAAATAAAACTTTAAAAAAACCCGCGAAAATTTATCTAATAATTTCATGAATATATCGCAAGTATTCTTTCAATAAATAAATATATTAGTGAACCAATATTTCGATTATTTCAAAATGAAAAATTCCACTGAATAAATAAGGAAAATTTTCTTAATAGGAAAAAAGCTATTTTCCTTTATATCAATTCATTATGAAAATGATTGAAATATTTAAATTAACAACATTTATTTATTATTTTTCTTCAAAGTTGAGGTACATACAGAAAAACAGCCTAAAATAACATAAATAACTATTATTTCTGAAAAGAGTAGTAGTTAGTTGTTGTTGTCGTATATAACAAAGTGCAGAAGTTGTAATAATAAAACATAAGGGTATTCAAAATTATTCAAAATATGTATTTTTATATTCGATTATTTCAAAACGAAAAATTTCACTGAATAAATAAAGGAAAAATTTTCTTAATAGGAAAAAAGCTTTTCCTTTATATCAGTTCATTATGAAAATGATTGAAATATTTAAATCCACAGCATTTATTTATTATTTTTCTTCAAAGTTGAGGTACATACAGAAAAACAGCCGTGAAATAACAAAAATAACTATTATTTCTGAAAAGAGTAGTAGTTGTTGTTGTCGTATATGACAAAGTGCAGAAGTTGTAATAATAAAACATAAGGATATAGTCAAATATTTCCAAAGGCAAGAATCACTGCCTTGGCAACATCCATGGCACGATCCGAGTAAAGAATATCCATGGTGCAATCATTGTCTATTTTAAAAAGGGCACCGACAATGGAAGGACAGCTAAAAAGGTGTTTGGGATCCAGTTGCGTGCCTGGGCAGTTCCTGCATTCCACATATGATCTGAAACCATCGGGCAGAATCTACGTCTTTAAAATACATTGTCCTTATTTCCTTATTGTCCTTATTATTGTTGTTATTTCTCGGCTATAATTTAATTCTGGAAGCGATAAATTTTTTCTTGGGTTTTTGAGCATAGCTTTTGGTTTGCAACTGCATTGACATCAAAGACCGAAGTAAATGAAGTTACAGGCTCAAGTGCTCTGACTTGATTGGCAAGGAAAATTGGTCATAAAAGCGTAGTTATATGAAGAAATTAAATTTCATTCACACATTTCAATTTTTGGAAGCATCATTTAAATATATGCGTAATGATGGAAACTATTTTCAGTCATCTTCCCAGTTGTTCCCAGTTAAAAGAACTTGGAAATCCCGGTTGGGGACGCAATCCTTTTCCTGAATATACACTCATGGACAAAAAACTTAGCACACCAAGAAATAATTGCGGGATCGTAAAGAAACTTGGCAGGAAGGTACATGTCGGGGAGATAAGCAAATTATTAGAAATGTAGCATGTAGCATGATTGCGCTTTACGTATAGCCAGTAGAGGGCGTTTAACGTCGTTCTCCGTGGAATATAAAACAGGTAACCAAAGCTTGTTTCAGTGTGCTGAATCGTTTACAAAGAAAGAGCTGAGGAAGACATGCCATTACTCCGTTTTTGAAGAAAATATGAGCAGCTGTTGTAGTTGAAAAGGGTGAAATCATTGGAATGAAGGAAGCTGGGTGGGGTCAGGTAGACGAGTAGCTCGTCAATTAGGCCGCTCTGATTGTGTTGTGAGAAGGTGCTGGGGCTAAAAGGATCCAAGAAATGTCATTTACAGGATGCCCAGGCTCAGGACGCTCTCGACAGACCAGTCGTCGAGAAGACCGCCACATCGTAAGAGAATGCACGCGTACAAACTGCTTCATCAGCCGCCATCCAGGCACAGGTAGCACCTTCACTAGGGTTCTCTGTGTCTTCTCGAACCATACGAAGACATCTGGCTAAAGGACATTTGGGATCGGGATCGCCAATTACGTGTGCTGCCTTTGACGCCCACCCATCGACGACTCCTTTTGGAGTGATACCACGCACTGGGAAACTGACTGCAGCAGAAGGGAACCAGGTCGTTTTAAGCGATGAATCCAGATTCAATCTCAGCAGTGATGACAATCGTGTTCGTGTGTGTAGACCCCGTGGTGAACGCCTCAATCCTGTCCTTTGCTTTACAGCGACACACCGCTCCCACAGCTGGAGTGATGGTATGGGGTGTCATTGCTTACAATACATATTTACCCTAGTATTGATCCGTGCAACCATGACAGCCCAGCGGTATGTCCATGATGTCCTGCAAACACATGTGTTGCCACTCATTCAACAACTCCCAAGAGGCATTTTTCAGCAATAGTGTTCAGCCTCACACGGCAATGGTGTCACAAGACTGTCTCCGCACTGTTACAACACTTCCTTGACCTGCCCGATCCCCAGATTTGTCTCCAATCGAGCATATCTGGGATCTTTTGGGATGGCAAGTTGGGCATCCTACGAGTGTGAACGAACTAGAGGCAAGGTTACTGCAAATATGGAATGAAATGATTCAAGACATCATAAGAACTTGTATGCTTAAATGCCCGATCGTATCACATCGTGCATTCGCACTAAGGGGTTCAACAGGGTATTAAATCCTCCATTCTTTTTCTTTTTTCTCTGAAATAAATGATCCTATTTCTTTTATTTTCAAATCATTTACTTATATTAAAATAATCATTACGTATGTAAAATTTTGTTTCTTTTTGTCGACTCTTTCTTGGTGCGCTAATTTTTTTTGTCCATGAGTGTAATTTATTCATTCATTCTAATAAAAGATCCCAAATATCAACATTTACGACCAACCTTTACTTGGATCAATTACCTTAATTTGCTTTAGCATTTTATAAACGTCTAGATCTTTGGAATATCAATTCATTTAGAAATTTATTTAAAAGTATTGTAAAACTCTTAAAACAAGTCAGAGAGAGTGAATGAGAGATAAGAGATAAATAAATAACATACATTGTTTAGTAACAGTATAAAAATTTAGAAGATTCCAATTAGAAATAATTCCAGTTTAGAAACTAATGCAATGAAATCAGCCATTTAGCTTTACTAACTACGTTCGAAACCGTGATTTTAACCAAACATAGGGAATATATATATATATATATATATATTAAATATATATATATATATATATATATATATATATATAAAAATATATATAATATAGTATATATTAACCGGGAAGGGGAAAATGGGTAAATATATATTTTTAATATAAAATTTTTTAATATATATATATATATATATGTTTTTTTATATATATATTTTTATATATATATATATTATATGTTTTGGGAAAATATACATAAAAAATGCCCTTACGAATTTTTATGAGAAAAAAATTTTTAAAAAAAAAAATTTTGGGGGTAAAAAAGGGTTAAAAAGAGGGCAAATAATTTAAAAAACTTTCCCTCCTTTTATAAAAAATTGCTTCTATGATAATAATTTTTTGCCTATATATGTCTTGGACTTCTATATCGGGTTGAATTTACATGTGCATTTTTATTTGTATTTTATTACATAAGTGTAGAGAACATTTAACACACACACAAAATAATGTTAACTCAGAAAATAATGTGATTTTTTTAAAAACTTTGGTTCAATTCTGGTCTGGAAGTCTTAGCTATATACAGACAAAATATTATCATAGAAGTATTTTTCACAAAATAAGAATCTTTCTATAAAAAATATGTCACCCCTGTCTTAAACATTTTCCCCAAAAAACGTATTTAAAAAAATTTTTTTCAATGTTTTGCAACCCCGATTATATTTTTTCATTTTTTAATTTTGGGGGTTACATTATAAAAAACCCCAGAATGGCCCCGAAAATTGGGACGGGACTATTTTATGAAGACTACTTACAAATTAGCATATTTGGAATAAAACATAATAAAACTGAAAGCATAATTGAAAAAATTGGTTTAACATTATTATTTATTGAAACAAATGAAAGCAAAATTTAATTCATCATAACAAATAAATAAAAAAAAAATTTACAAAAAATTAAAAACACATTTCTTCATTTCTTGTGTTTCTGTAAATTAGCTTTTGAAAAACACAGTTCGTTCAGCTTTTGCCTTTCCCAAATGGCTTCTTTTTTTTTGTTACAAATTGTCCTTCCCAAAAAAAAGGCTTTTAGAATCTCCTCTTTGTAGCAGTGTTTCCCCGGGGGCGCCCCCTGGGGCGGGGGAAAACCCCCAAGGGGGCGCGAGCATATAGAAAAAAAAAAAGGTTTAAAAAAATTAATTTCGGTGAAAAAAAAAAAAAAACGGATATAATAAAAAATACAGATTTACTTTTGATATGATTTTTTATATATCATCTGGTGAAAAAAAGGTCACCGGGAAATAAAAGATTTTTTTAAAAAGGCTCATTAGCTATTTTTGATCCTATAACCAAAAAAAAAAATTTTTTTTGTTTGTTTTCCCGTAACCCCTACGCGATGAAAATTTTTTTTTACGTTTTTTTTTAACCCAAAATATTCCCTTTAGCTGGCTTTCGAACTTACTGGTATGGTTACCTGCACCCCTTTTTTTTGGGAAGTTGTAAATTATAAAATTCTGTTGCGCGTTTTTCACAATGTGAAAGATTTTTTGATACAGGGGATAAGCATATTGAGCCCCCTTTGGGAAGGATTAATTCCAAGATTTTTTTTTTATGGTATACTGGAAACATAAAAACCCAAAAACCCGTTAATTCGGGAAAAAACTGTTTTTTTTGTTCCTGACCTTGACAGAGAACCCCAATGGGGCAGTCTTAATGGGAACTAAAATGAATTGATAACAAATCTCCTTTTTGGTAGGGGAAAGGGGGTTTTTTGAATTTTTTAAAATTTGTTTAGACCGGGGTTCCCCGGCACGACCACTATATTTTTGAACGTTTTGCTTTTTCCCCTATAAATAACTTAGTGGTTTTAATTGTGATGTTGAAGACTGATAATGGCTTATAAATTTTTTGGGGAAAATCAAAAAAAAAATTGGGATCTGTGATCTTTTAAAAAGGAAATTGAAGCTGATAAAAAAAGGGGGCACTTGCTGAAATAATGCATTTTAAATCATGTTAGCAAAAAGTAAATTTGAAAAAAAGAAAAACAGGGAAAACAAAAAGGAAAACTTTTCAATAGCTACTTTAAAGAACTTTATCAAGAAAAAAAAAAAAACCATAACTGTACCGCAAAATGCATTTCCCAACCCCGTCAAAAGAAAAGAAAAAAAATTCAACAGGATATTTGTCGATCATAAAAAGGATATTAAAATTCCAAAACGTGAACAAAATGTGACAGTTTTTTTTTTTCCAAAAAATTTTCCCCGTAATGTTAGAAAAAAGTGTCTGTGATTTGTGCCCTTTTATTAAGGTCACGCACTTTTTGGAACAATTTAGTTCAGTTTTTTTGGGATTTTTTCCCAAATTATGAAAGACAAATGGGGAAAAATCCTTAAAATAGGAAAAGTTTTATTTTTCTTAGTTAAATTATCAATTTAAATTGTGATTTTTATCTTGTATTTGAAAATAATTATAAAAAAAAGGTTGGGGATCACTCCCCGGGAAAAAATTAATATTAGTATCGAAAAACCGGGTCCCCGGGGTTTCTCGCTTTAAAATTTAAAAAAAAACAAAATTGTTATTCAATTTCAATTTTTATATTTTTTTTTTACTTTTCCCTTTATTCTAAATGCTAATTCCCCAGGGGGCTTAAAATTCAGTTCATTCAAAAAACCCTTTATAATATATATTCATTTCAATATATCATTTTACATTTTTTTTATACATTGTCATGCAATTTTGGGTTTTTCTCTCCTTAAAAATTAAGCTATTATATCAAGAAAAAATATTATCATTTTTTAAAAAAAAAAACTCGTGTTAAGAGTGGGTACTGCAGCCAGTATAAGAACAAGTTTTTTAAAAATTTTTCAGTGACTTCCATGGGCCTTGTCTTGCGAGCAAAAAATTTTTCAAAAGGGAAAGGGTTAAAATTAGAAATTGACACTCAAGTTATTTTTTTTATATTTAAAAATTTGGGTCTATATTTTTTTTTCAAAGTAGCCATCCAAAAAAATCTGGGTTCCGGTATGCTGTTAAAAATGGTAATAGTATACGAAATGCTTTTTTTTTTCAGTGCAGAAAAAATTTAGCATCCACCTCTATCCCGAATTAAAGCGTGATTTATTACAAAATTGGCCCCCTTTTTTGCGTCACTGGATGTGAAATTTTATGAAGATCTCTTTTTTGGCAGTTGAGAGCCCTTTCTGGAAAATTTTTTTAAAAGGATCCCCAACCCCTTCTTGTAACTTAACTTTGCCCCCCGTCGTGTACTTGTTTATGCTTTATTATCGTCCCAATGCCCCGCTGTGATTTCAAAATATATCTATGATTTTTTTTTAATCCACCGCCGTAAAAACTTAATACCGTGAAAAATAATTTAACGCGTGAATTAAAGAAATGTACATTCAAGAGTGGGTTCCGGGAAACTAATCGATTCGGCCAAGACTGACCAGAATTGTACGGGAAATACAAAAAATTTTTTAAAGTTTTTTTGCAGACGTCTGTTGGGTTTTCATAGACCACATGAAAGTTCGCGAGGATGCCAGATGTTTAAAGGATATGGGAAAAAAGCAACCAAAATAGATTTGGGGTATTTTTAATGACATTTGTACTTTTTTGAAATGAAACTTGAAGGAAAAAAAATTTTTTTTAAATTTAAAAATTATTTCTCAATATCTGTTTTTAATTTAAAATTAGAGAAAAAAAAAAATAATTAGCCATTACTTAAAAATATATATAATTTCCAAAATATATATTCTTAAAATTAAAAAATATAAAAATTTAAAAACTTTTCTTATGAATACTGAATTAAGAACAAGTTTAATAAGGGAAAGGGCTTCCATGGGCTTGTCTTGTGAAAAAAAAGGTTTTTCAGTTTTTAAAAAGACCCTCTGAGTTCTTTTTTTATATTTAGCTGATATCTATATTTTCTCTTTTTAAGCAGTCACCCCATTTTGAAATGTTCCAATTTTAAAACGGGGGAAAGGGAAAAAAAAACATAATAATTATCCTATTACTTAATTTTTTTTTTTTTCTTTTAAAAATAAAATATAAAAAATTTAATACTTATGTTATTAAAATTTTTACGGTTTATAATTAAGATCGTGTTTTTTGTAGCTTTAGCGTCAAAAGGGCATTATTATTGCATTCAGTAATTTTTATTAATGTATTAGGGGGGGCGATAAAAAATTTTGATTGAAAAGGGGGGGCCAGTATTGAAAGTTTAGCACTGTCTTGGGAGGCTTTTTTTAAAAAAAAGGTATGTTATTTCCCAAATAGTCACCAATCTCCCCTTCCCCCTTTCAAAAGATACATTTCTTTTTTAATTTTGGGTCAGATTTAATGAAAATTTTTAGGGGACATTTGGGAAAATATTCCTCTTTTCAAACCCCTTTTTTTTAGTTCTTCTGCTGCATTTGATAGTTTTTGTGTTCAAATTGAATCAGTTCTTGAATCAGAATGTGAATACATTTAAAGTGCTCCCTCATTTGAAATAGAAGATCCAGTTGCATGAGCTGTTAGCAATACGGGGGAATTTGAAGCGTCAAATCTTTCAAGTATGTTCGCTTTTAATTCACAGCGCGTTGCACGTGCATATAAATATTTGCCAGTGCATTTCGTGATTCCGATCTAGCACCACTTGTTTGTGAATTTAATCCATTGTAGACTGAATATATAATGCAATAATAATAATAATTAAATAAAATGCGTTTAATAGTCTAGTATTGAGGGTTTAAAATTGTTTCGTTAGATTGTGTTTTTTCAATATATTTATCAATACGAAAAAAAGAATTGCACAAAAAAGAATTCTACTTACATATTTCATAAAAAATGAAAATTTTCTGAGAATTAAATTCTTAGAAAAGTTAGAGAAAAGCAAAAAAACAAAATTAAGCCCGGGGATTTCAGGGTGAAAGAAAAATATTTCCTTGTAGAAATTTTCTTGAAACAACTTTATACGTATATTGTAATTCAATTGAAGCTGTGTATTAAAAGTTATCCTTTTATACCCTTTTTTTTTAAATCATGATTCCGAACGTATTCAATCACTTTAACACTTCATTCCTCTTAACCGCTCTAAAAAAAATCCCCAATCTGAGCATTCATATCAAGTGACTTCTATTCATTCAGCGGTGGAACAGATTTAATTCAAAACTTCCTCTGATTTTGGGATTGAGACGGCGAAATTCCATTAAATGTTCCAAACCTTCGAATGAAAATGCCTCTTTACTGACATCGAGAAAAGCTTCTGAAAAGCTAATTGAAGAGTTCAAATAATGATCAAAAGCTTAATATCATCGGAATTTTGATTACATTGTCAAAGAAACGACTCTTTGAGTATAAAGAAAGTAATTGAAGAAAATCTTATTTCCATTTTTTGATTGTGCTCTTAGAAATCGATTGTTCGGATTGAAAATTGAGTCTGTGAAATCTGAAATTTCTTCTCGTATTTTAAAACTAAATTACACTTGAAAAACATTTCGTACAAAGAATATTTTTTGATCATTTTAATCGTTTAGTTTAATCAATAAAGAAGTTTGTCTTCAATATGCATGTATCTCGCAAATGCTTAGAGTAATTTTTTAAGATTCATTTTTAAGAAGTGTATGATGACGTTTCCATATTTTATGGACATCTTAATTTGAACAAAGATTATTTAAGAATGTGGTAATTTATCCATGATTGTTTTGAACATTGATTCATTGTTCTAGACTGAACTTTAATGTTATAAATATTTCTGAGAAATCCATGTTTGATGTAACCCAACATTTTACACGAAAAAAAATAAAATCCTTTAACTTTGAACTTCGTTGAATTTTTTATACTCGTTCATATTAAAAGTTGTTAACATTAATAATTTCATTTTTACTCCTAATTATCTTAATCGAAAAAAACTCTGTAACTTTTTTTTCGTATTTTAAGGTTTTATAAAGGAATAAGCTCCTTCAAAGGAACGTCTCTTTAGAATGGTAATGTTATTTATTTATTAATCTTCCATTCATTTAAAATCAATATTTTTTAAAGATACTATCTAAATATATGTTATAATGTAACTATAAAGGCAATGCTTTTAGAATATTCAAATATTCTAGAAATTTGTAAGAAAATTAGAAAAATATAAATTTTTTTTTGTAAAATGAGGTAAAGATACTTTTCACACAAATGTATTGATCCACATTACATTAACTCTCAAATTTTTTTATCTAGCTAGCATTTGGGGACGGGGAATCTGCGATGTATTCTTTATATTAGCTTCAAAGAGGAAGTACAATTTAACAAAAATGCTTGCCTTTAAGGTATCCGACTACGTTCGGAACCGTGATTTTAAAAAAGCGCCTAAATGGATAATTTTCATGAGTCAGATTATAATACATGTATAAAATTGTTTAAAGACATTTTGACAAAAAAATTTCTTTAAATACAATATTTCGTCAAAAAATTAACTTAGAATAACCTTTTTTCAAAATGTTCTCCTTTTGTGAAAAATGCTTCTATTATAATAATATTTTGCCAGTATATTGCTCAGACCTCTGTACCGAGGCTCAACTATGATTTTTGAAAAATTCACATTATTTTCAGAGTTACAACTATTTGAAATAATTATCAGCGTTTTATTTTTAAAATTTCTCCCCTCTGTTGTCGTAAAACATGGATAAAACAACTTGTAAGTTATATATCTCAAAAATTCTAGTTGAGCCTCTGTACAGAGATATGAGATCTATACAGGCAAAATATCATTAAAATATAAGCATTTTTCACAAATGGAGAATATTTTGAAAATGGGTCATTCTATGTTCATTTTTTTGTCAATATATTGTACTGAAATAATTTTTTATTGTAATTCTTTTCTTTTAAAACAATTTATTCTATTTATTCTTAAACTATAATCACTAAATATCATAAATATTATCCATTTATACGCTTTTGCAAAATCACGGTTCCGAACGTAGTCGGATACCTTAAAACATCGATTTTTCTACTCAGAATTATAATTATTAGAAAAGTGTGTATTAAATATTTGTTATGTATTATAATTAATTATAAATGCAAAGGCTTTTAAGTACTGAAATATATCTGAGATTTTTAATGGAATAAGAAAAATATAAGAATTTTATAAATTGTAATATAAAATATTTCTTACAAATATACAATCCAAGTTTTTCAGAGAGAAGTATGCATTGACATAGTTTTGCTTATAATTTCTTCATTTAAATAAACTTATATATAAATTCCAAATAAATTTGTTCAATTAATTAAATAAATTTTAAAAACTCTAAATAAAAAAAGTATTGCATAGATTTTATATCCATGGTTAACTATGAAGCTCAGAAATAAAGACTCATTCACATGGATAATGAATTTCTAAAACATCATTTAAAATATAAACAATTTTGTAAACATATTTCATGGAACAAAAATCATTCAGTTTCAAAATTTTTAAAAATACAGGTAATTAGGAAAAGCTCTCTTCCTTTAAACAAAGTATTTAAAATTAATTTATATTCATGTGATGGTAATGCATTTTATTCATAAAATTATTTCCCATACAATACTTTAAAAAGCTTAAGCTTAAAGAACACATATCACTGAACAGGGCTTTGAAATTTCAATTTTAAGAGAGATTAATTTACAAAGTAAACAATTATAGGATAATTACAAATAGGTGTCTCTGTGTAATTCTTAAATGTTTACAATGAAAATGAATGTGTTGCAAGAAAATAATACGCTGTAGAACTAGACTGGGAACTAAAAGTTCATTGCTGTTGGTAAATGATCCATTTGTATGATTGAGAATAGCAAATTATAATTTATAACGTTTTAAAAATCGATAAATTTTAAATACACGGTATAGCTTTGCAAACCAACTTAAATTAGCGTTAATCATTATTTATTAGTTTCTGAAAGTATTTTTGATTTACTTCATTCGATTATTATATTTACCATACATAGTCAACGGAATGAAATGACATTGTCAAATGAAATGAAAACTACTGACGAATTCCACTTCTGACTGCAACATCACAATGGTCGGATTCCAGTTTGGAGACACTGTGGTGAGAGGCTGCTGAACTGTTGCGTTATACATCGCTACACTGGTCCTGCACACCAGTGCTCCGCAACCTTTTCATCGCTGCGGACCGGTCAACATTTGATAATTTTACCGCGGCCCGCTGAGAGAGGACATTGATTGTTTATATTTTAGATTATTTTGATTTATAGCAAAATGTATTTAATTGTATTTAATACATAAAGAATATAAATAATTTAATAAAGAATTTAATTCTATTTAATTATGCCTTCAAAATAAAACAGTTACACCAAAAAATGAATAAAGTGATTTAACATTTTAACTTACTAGAACGTTAAATCAATGAGAACCCTGAGCTTGGTTCTTTGCAATGAGATGGTTCCATCTGGGGGTAATCGGAGACAATGACACCCGAAGTGTGTTGCTCATGTCCAGTTTATTCCGTTGCTTTGTTTTTGTTGCTGTTACTGCAGAAAACCCCGCTTCACACAGATAGGTCTTTTTTGTGGAAACGACATTCACACGTGCATTCGGCAGCTGTGTATTTGAGGGTTAAGGCGTGACCGCCCCCGCAACCCCTTTTGACTCCCGAGAAATCTGATTCCACAGACCGGAGGATGAAACAAGAGGGCCGGATCCCCGAGAAAGGGGGATGCTGCCCCTCCCCCCCTCAAATGGGGTGGAGAGAAGGGAATGCTTTGACCCAGGGGCAGCCAGCGAGAGAAAGTAGAGTTGCTCTGCTAACTGAAAGATAAAATAGTTGATGTGTTTTTTTCTTTCTTTCTTTTTTTTTTTTTTAAAACATTAAAAGATTTATGTCACTACCTTCGGGGGCCCCTTTTTTAAAAAAAATTTTTAATGAAACACAGATATTTTTAATTTGGTGTATAGAACTAGGAACTTAAATTCAGTTGGAATGAAACGGGTGGCCCGGTACCCTTTGATCCGCGGACCGGGGGCTGCGGAGCACTGCTGCACACGATATAATGTTTTGGGGTGGTATTGGATTTCACTGCCAAATCCCTCTAGTACGCATTGACGGTACGCTGAACTGTTAGGGCTACATCTCTGAGGTGTTGGTGTACGTGGCACTCCCATACATTCAGCGCTTTCCATGAGCTATATTACACCAGGATAATGCGCGGCCACAAGCGGCACGCAATGCTCAAGAGTTATTTACCTTGAGTTACTTGAGTTTTAATGAGTTACTTGAGTTTACCTTGAGTTTGAATTACTTTCTTGACCTGCTCGTTTACCCGATATACCTTCAATCGAAAACGTGTGGTCCATGCTTGCACAACGACTAGCCCGGGATACACCATCCGTTGCTTCAGCAGATCAACTTTGGCAATATGTGGAATCCGCATGGATTTCTGTACCCTAAGAATACATCCAAAGCTTCTTTAATTCATTGCCGAGGTGTGTGGCAGCGGTTATAGCCATCAATGGCGGCTACACTAATTACTGATTTTGTCATCATTCATAGGTCACAAGAGTCTGTAATTTTAATCGTTCGATCTTTGTACAACAAGTTATCTGCCAAATAAATTTCGCTGTGATATCCCCAGGCCTTCTTGGTGTTGCTTTTTGTGCAGCCAAACTTTTTTAAGTCTTTCGTCCCATAAATATCTAAAATCTCTTGTAACACAGTCCAAATTTAGTATACTTTTATGTAGATCTAAGATTGAAAGATGCAATTTTTTTTATTGTTAAAATTAAAATGAAGATTTACTTAATTCAAACAGTACAGAGATATGTATGTATTAGGAAATCATTAATTAAATTTAAAGTAATGGTTAATATCTATGAATAGTTAATATAATTATAGTAATAACTATTTTAAAAGTGATTAAGAATCATAAAAATACATTTAGTAACGTTTTTATTCTAGACATTTGAGATAAATTATTAATTTTTAGGATTTCTTAAAAATATTCAGAGCTTTTAATGAATTCCAAAAAAATAAATAAAATAAAATAAAAATCTCTACGAAATAATATAATCTTAGATACAATCTATTTTTTCAGAAAATTGGAATGAAATTTGAATTTAAGAGACTATATATACTTAATAGAGTCTATAGTTAAAATTACAATATTATACTTAATGTTCTATAGTTGAAAATATTTCATCTTTACTGTTACAAAGAAGTAAAATATGTCTGGAATTTTGTGTAGGAGTGTGTTTTTGATTAGATTTCAGTACTTATGATTACGAAGTAAAATAAAACATGATATAAAATTTGTACAGAAAGTAATTTAAAATTAATGTAAATTATATATTCGCCGTGATTTTGTTACCTTTAAAGATGTTGTTTTCATACAAATTATTATTAGTTTATTCATATAATAAAATAATTATTTTAAAGTAGAAATGGTTTTGAATTTTCTAATAACGTTTAAGATGATCAATATCGTTTTAAAATTATTTTTAGTCCATTGAGTGAGCTCATCCCTTTCGGTGTGTCAATATTGGATTTTTTTTCTGAAAATTCTGCGCACGATATTAGTATTCTAATTATCTCGATTGCCATTTGCAGGAAACAGCTCATTTAATTGATTGCATGTCTGAAATGTCTCTAATCTGATGATGATAGATCAATGGCATATTTAGTCGATATGGCACTCACAGCTATAGACTATTATAAGTACATAAATGCAGCTTAATTTTAGAGCTTAATACATTATAACTAATTTGTGGTTAAGTTGGCAAATGAGAGCAATTTTGAGTGTATGGAGTCAATGCTTCAAAATTTCAGTCTGCCTACAAAAAGGGAGTTTTTGCTCCATAATTACAGTTCTTACCATTAAATAGATTTAATGAAAAATGTATGAAATTAATTCAAGTTGAAAACAATGTTGAATTGCAATTAGTACACAGATAGCCTTGAAATATTCTGAAAAACCATTTACACGTTGAATTGCTTATTTCAGTTTTTACACTGAAAACTTTTTAGAAGAAACTATTAGAGAGTTTCCGCAAATACAACTTAGCACACATGGAGTTTGAAATGTAATGGAAATAATAAATTCATAGAAAAAAAATTCGAAATAAGAACATCTTATTGCATTATTCTGTGATATTTTATGTTCCTTCTGCAATCGATCTGTATATAAAGGTACAAAAAAAAATGTATTTGCTTAAAGACATTTTGTTCTTTTATTGTGTAATGGCCATCACATTGTATGATTATATATTAGTTTTTTTAAGGGGTTTCACCCATGTGACAGCGTGTTTTTTAAGCATTCTTTGGGATTTTTTTAAATTTTTTCTTATCATTTATTTATTTGTACTTAAAGAGCATGTATATAAAAGTTTCGCCAAAAATATCCAATAGAATGTGAGTTATAGCGCTCTGAACACACCCACCTCGAAAAAAATAGATGCTCACTTCCTCCACGATTCCGGCTGATTGGCTTATCTAAAATAAAAAGAAAAAGTAACGGCGTTTTAATTCATGAGCTTAAATGCACGGAATGGACTATACTCAATTGAAAATATCAAAAATTGGATTTGGGGAAGACCTCTTAAGAAAAAGTTCGTTATGTTTCTGTTATAAAAAATATAAATATTTGAATTTTGGAATGATCGTAGTCCATTTGATGCGTCTATATGTGCTGAGTCTACCCTATAAATTTGAAGTCATTCGGTCAAAGCATTCTTGAGATATAATGGAGGAAAGTCCGATTAAAGCAACGAAAATATTAACTTAGCGCTCCGAACAGCTGCTCTTCTAACACCTGCTTCCTTATAAAGACTTCGAATTTTAAAAAAAATCACTTGATCATCGTATTCTAGATATGTTAAGGAAGCAATTTATAAAAAAATTTTTTTTTTTTTTTTGAGTTTTTAAACCCATTATATGGGTGAACCCTCTTAAGTTGTTTTTTTTATCTAAGTAGTTAAATATCAGAAAGCTTTAAATGTATTGAAAAATATTCCTATATATTTCTCATCTTTGTTTAAAAAGAGAACGATTTTAATTTCTAATATCGAAGTATATTTATCTATGGACATGCCCATCTCCCCATGAAATCCCTTTCGGATCGATTTTTGCTAAACTCATTCTTAGAGGATCTATATTCAAGAAAAGAAATATGCCTGCTAAATTTTATATCTGTAAGTCTAATAGTTGAAAAACTGGAATGTTTCATTATAATATCCTGCAATGCACCCACACTGTAGTGGATTTTTACGAGACCATTTTCTAACACAACTCTGCTCAACAAAACAAATATGCTTGCCACATTTTATATCTATAATTCTAATAGTTCTGAAAATATCTTAATATGTGTGTAAGTGACTCCTTTTTCTGCTTTATATTTGGATATATATATATATATATATATATATATATATATATATATATATATATATATATATTATATATATAGGCCCAAATTTTCTACTACAAAAGATAACATCAAACAAAACATTCGACAAACACATAGACAGCAGGAAAATCACACGATGAAGGACAAAAGAGTAATCGAGATAATAAATATAAAAGGGATGCTACAGGGGTTTTATGAACATTATGACTTAGGACAGTTATTATAAAAAAAATAATTTATATAAAAGGGGGGGTTTTTTGGCCAAACCTTCCCCTTTTTTGGGAAATAACATGAGCAAAACCAAAAAAGGAAATAATGGATAGAAATATCAAATCCATTACAAGATAGAGGTAACTTACCAAAAAAATTGCATTTACAAATCAAACCCCCGGCTAAATCTGAGGGGCATTAATTTTTTTTAACTATACCCAATACAGATTTAAATCAAGGTGGGCTGAAATGTTGCACTTAAAAAAAAGATTAAAAGAATGAAAATAAAAAATTAAAAATAGTTGCATATTATAGCATAACATAATAACACCAGAGTAAATATGAATAAAATAATAGTAAGTTTTCTAATCTAATATTAGATTATGGAGAAAATTATAAAAAAATATTTTGTTTATAGTAATGCATTACCCAATCTCAAAATTTTTTAATCCTAACTTTTTTGAATAGTTTATTTATAAAATATTAATAAAATTAAATTTGGGGTTTTTGATTTAAGCAATATTTAGTAAAATGTTTATAGTTATTTATAATGTCTGTTTTTTTTGACACAAAATTTATTACATTGTATATAATTAATAACAATATTTCTGAATATAGAAACATACATTACTCTTCCAATAGGAACTTTTATAATATTGAAATTAAAATCTTCTCTTTTATCAAAATATTAGAAACTATTACATTTTCATAATTTTACATTATGTCAAGAAAATTTCTTCATGTTGTTATTATTTGTCTGTATTAAATTAAAATATTGTGGGTAAAAAAATTAAATTTTGGTATAAAATTGGCTTTTTTCCAAAAATGTTATATCATCTATATAACGATAAATATAAAATTTAGAATTATTAAGTAACTACTTTCAAAAAAAGTAAGTATAAATTCAAGACGTTGCTCGCAGGGCCACCGTGGGAATCCTTTAATCTGCTGATAATAGTTACCTTTTTGATATATATAGTTTCTTTAAATACAAACCTAAGTAGTGAACCCAAAACTATCATTTCTTATTAAATAAAATGTCTTTATGTAAATTTACAAATATATTAATCAAATCATCAATATTAATAGAGTTAAAGAGATCTTCAAAAACTAAACTATAGACTGAATAAATTTTTTTTATCTTTCATTTTCAACAAGTGATTTGCTATTTTAAGAATGGCTGAGGATTTAAGGTTATTTATTGTTCATGCAATATTTCATGGAGAATTTTGCCTGTTTTGCTGATATTTTGTTTTAAAACCATTTGTAACTGTCCTAAATTTAACTGGGTCTTTATAAAATTTGGGAGTATGAAATATATGTGGAAATTTAAAATTATTATTAATTTGAATTTTTAACTTTTTATGAAAAGCCAAGATACGTTTATTTATTTCTCTATCAAGAAACAGAAGACTTAAAAAAAAGCTGCATTATTATCGAAATAATTGTTGATCAATAAATTATAATAGTATTTACATATGAAGGTAAAATTTCCTGGCACTTTATCAACATAAACTATAATAAATTTTTTTTTGTAAATTTTTAATCTGACTTTTAATATTATTAAAAAAGATTTTATTATCTGTACCATAGTTATATTTATTAAGCTGCTTTGTAATTTTATATTTGAATTCTGTGAATGCCTCTATAGGCATATATATATATATAAAAGTATAAATATTTAAAACAATTCTCTTTAAATTTTCTAGCATCTATTTATTTTTAAAAGTATAAACTCAAGCTTTAAAGTAAAAATTTTTTCAATAAAGATATATTAAAATCAAAATAAATTCTTAATTACTTTAAAACAAATCGCAACTACTTAATAGTTTCAGTTAAAGCAATGTTATACTATTCCAGAAAAAAATCATAATTAATTCTTATTTTTTTATTTCTTTTAGTCTTTTACTTAAGGATTTTTTACAAGTACCTAAAAACTATGCCCTTTATAATTACAAACTATTTTTTCTATGTCTCAGTTATTACTTCTTTTTACAATTTGTATCATGATAAAATTCTATCGAATATTTTCATTTGTGTGTGTGAGAGAAAAGTGGGCAGTCTGTTTATTCAATAAAATCAAATTTACTATTTGAATCAATAAAAATAATACACTTTATTTCTTTTAAGATTACAGTCGTATTTCAAATAAAAGATAAACAAGGAATACAAAAAATAAGTCAATTCCACTTAAGTCAACAAAGAAAATATTTTAGTTACTTTTTATTAAATAATTACATTTCATATAAATATGTATATACATATGACAGAATCACACTATTAAGTGACAAAATAGAAAGCGATTTTCCTTGAAATTTTCCATTTTCATTTCTAATAAGGTGTTGGACTATTTTTTTTTGTTTGTTACTATTATTCATTGGTTGAATTTAATTATTCCAATAAAATAGTACAGTAAAAGGAAATTACATTCCAGAAATTACGCCATCCCAGGTATGATTCAAATTCATGACCTTTGGAATAGAAGTCCATTGCGCTATACGGACACAGCGAGCTATTTTCCTTTTTATATATGTTGCTGGACTATTATTTTTGTTTTTACTATTTATGCATTAATTAAACAGAATTAATGAATTAATATTTGAAAAAACTGTATTAACATCAAGTGTCATCCCCTACAAGTTTAAAAACTGTATTTGAACTTGAGTGGATGAATAAAAAGTATTTTACTAACGATTGGAAATTTGAACAAGATATATAAATAATTGTATATATAGGGGAGTATGAACTTATAGTAGGAATTGGAAAAAAGGTAAAAACTTCAAATATGTGTCACAAATCAATTTATATGAAACGTTTTGCCCATTCACTTGCAATATGATAAAATAAAACCTTGTTGCAATGTAGATCAGAGAAAACGTACGTTTATAAATATTTCTCCAAAATTGAGCATATTATACAATGTGTTCATAAGCTATTTTAACAAAATACAAAGAGTCAATACAAATTTTTAAACATTAGATGACACTAACTGAGAGTAAAAAAACAGCATAAATATCTATACAAACTGATAAAAGTTAATAGGGAGTGAGAATTTTCAAAAAATCATAGGTTGCGCAATCCATTCCATTCAGTTTCGAGAATGACCCAGAGGCAAGCTATAAAAGAAACAGTATCCTCAATTACGTGTGATTGGATCTTCAAGAGCTGAGTTGAAAAGCAGACGAAGCAAACGACTTTAAAATCGTCACAACCCCAATACTTCATATTATTACCGTGATAACATCGTTCGAAACGATTTCGTGATAGACATGGAATGCAGCTTATGATATCGTTAAATCTTATTTTTTTTATGTGTTGAAATCGCTTAAGTTGGAGATCTAACTGTACGCCTTTATGACGTTTTGAGATTTAGATGGTTTCGAAGTTCCATAGTAAATGTTGACAGAAGTTTAAAATTACCAGATTCGTTGGGAATTGATTTCCTTGGAGTTGCTTGTTTTAATTTAATTTACATGCACTTTGAAGCCACATCATGTCTATTATACACTTCGAAATATTAGGCCACAGTTCCTAGCATCATAATAAATAACATAATACCCGTAGCATCGAAGAATGCATTAAGCCTTGTTTTGATTTTAAATGGAATTTTCCTTGTTTTTTTTTTTGGCTTGGGGTGAATTTTCTAAATTCCATTCTACAGTTCGTCATTTTGTTTCCAGATTCATATTGGAATCATCAGGTTTCATCAGATGTAACAATGGACTTCTTTAAGAAGTTTGGAACGTTTTCAGCGACTGAAATGATGTCTTTTGCAATGCGCACTTCTCATTGCTTTTTGTTCAGGGAATAAAGTGTGTGGAACAAATTTAGTGCACACTTTTGTTTTGCCAAAATCTTCATGCAGGATGGTTCGAATTGTTTCTTTGTTGATGTTCAAAGAGTCTGTCATCATTCTTGATTACCCACAGAAATCTTTTGTCATGAAATTTCGTACTTTCTCAATAATTTCATGTGTTCTAAATGAAATTGATCTTCCACTACGCTGATCATCTTCTGCCGCATCTCTTCCATCCAAAAAACGTCTGTGTCACACAAAGGCGTTTGATCTACTTAAACAACAGTCACCGTAAACTTGTATCATGAGTTTGAATGTTTCCGAAGCACTTTTACCAAAGTTTGCGTAAAATTTGCTTACTGCTCATATATCCGTCTTAAAAATCAACATGAAAAAAATTCACTTCTGCATCGAATGTTCGTCTTCTTTCAGCTACTTAACCAAAAGCATTCAACCTGTTTGCAGTGTGTCAGAAGGACACATGGGTCATGGACATTATGACGCATGCGCATTTGCACTCTTGGTGCCCATACAGCACATGCTCTGGGACGAGTCTTAAAACTTATTTGTTGCAATATGTATACAAGAACATGTGAATTTATAAGTGAACGTTTAATAAATTAAATTTTTTAAAAAATAGAAAACACGCTTTTATAGTTAATCAAACTAAAAAATTAAAAATAATTTTTAATTTTAGAATGAAATGATTAACGAGAAAATTAATGTTATTGTGGTAAAAGCGTAAGGTGTTTTTGTATACTTTTTTACCAAATTTCCCGCTTTGGTAGAACTAGAAAAATAATAACAATTAATAGGCACCCCCTTTTTCACACAGACATTAACGAAATCATTTTTTTTATTTATTAAGAATTATTTTTTTACTTTTTAGTTTGATTCACTAGTTAGTTTTTTTGAACAACAATTTATTTTTCACTTTTCTAGTTCGACCTACAAAAAAAAATGTTTTTTTTAGTTTTTTATATTATCATTTATTCATGGTTGAATTAATTTTAAATGGATCATGTTTTTAGAATCTGGAATACTCAAAATGTAGGATCAGCCAACTGAAGGAAATCTGGAAGATCTAAGTTTGAAATATTTAATGTAGAAGAAGGTGTAAAATGAATGATATTTTTCCCTATTTGTATTAACCATGAATGTTTTCGCTTTAGGATTGTGATAAACTTTTAGTCACCAAATCTGGAAATGAGAAATCGTTAAACCTGATGATACTGATCAAAACAATGGAACAAAATTATTAAATTATTGTATTGTCATCAGTTCTTGACAACTGTGCAAAATTTCGAATTAATCGGAGTTTTTAAAAACCAAGTTCAAAGATTCCCTTACATACAGGTGAAGCTAAAAAATCTCGTAAAAAATGAAGATTTTCTTTTTTACTCTGTTGAAAATAATTTATCGACAATATATTTATAATTTTTTTGTAAATTTATTTTCCGTGTTAGGAAAGTGTATTGAAAGCTCCGTTCAAATCGGTTCACAGGTGGGTATCAAACCACCATCATATATCAACATTTTAAGTAAGTTAGTCAAAATAAAATAACTAATTTGACAGGTAACTTTATGACATTCCAAGAATAACAAAAAATAAATAAAAGGAAAGTAGAAAATTTATTTAAAACTAATTGATATCAATACTATAAAAAAACAACTGAAAAATGAAAATCAATCCTGGCAGAAAAATATGGAAATACCCTTTTACCCCTCACAAAAGAAATCGAAGATATGATAAATAATTGATGGAATTTTTGTGAATTTAATAAAAAATAAGTTCTTTTCGAAAACCTTTTCTGAGATGTCTTGCTAAAGAAAACCTGAAAGAAGCAAGAAAATAGACGGGATGTCTGAAATCAGAGTGTTTACTGTCAACATATTCAAAGAATTTTTTTGGAAACGTTGCAATGTTGTACTTTGACAAATGTATGTTTTCAGAGTAAATGTTATTCTAAAAATTTAAACATTAGATGTAATTTTATATATATATACCTTATACCTTTAATTATTCTAAATAATTCTAATTTTCAGATTTTCTTTTTACACCTAAAGGACTAATAACTGATTTATTTTTTTAAGAAAAAAAGATACCTTTCTTTTTTTCATCTTAAAATGAAATATGGTAATAAATTAGGATCAAAATTGATTTAGTATTTATGAAAGAGAAAGTCTTATAATTTTGTCAATGCTTAGTGAATTATTAATTGTAATTTCCCTTTACAAACCACAGCAATTTTATTTGGAAATTCAACCACATTTGTTAAAAGTTTTACCAACTGCATAATTTGAACTTCTTTTCATATTATATATTCTAGTTATTTTTTGATTCCTCTTAAAATATAAACTAAATTTAATACAATAAAGATAGCAAACATTCGAATGTTTTATATACCTTTCATGTATTCAAGTCGTGCATAAATTTTACTAGAAATCTATTAATAAATCCAATATCATTTATACTTTATTACAATGTTTTGTGAAAAAGGATTATAATATAACGAAACTGAATTATTCGGATTAAGGTATCCGACTACGTTCGGAACCGTGATTTTTTAAAAGCGTATAAATGGGTAATATTTATGATTTTGTGTTTATAGTTTAAAAATAAATAGAATAAATTGTTTTAAAAATATTTTTACAAAAAAAATTTTTTGAGTACAATATTTTTGACAAAAATGAAAATAGAATGTCCCAATTTTCAAAAAGTTTTTCCCTTTGTGAAAAATGCTTCTTTTATAATAATATTTTTTCCGCTATGCTAGACCTCTCTGAAGATAAACTATAAATTTTAAATATATTACTTAGAATGGGTTTATTCATATTTTCGACAACAGGGGAAGCAATTTTTTAAAAAAAAGCCATAATTATATTTCAATGGGTGGTAACACTGAAAATAATGTGAATTTTCAAAAAATTTTGTTGAGCCTCTGTAGAAAGGACTGGGCATATACAGGCAAAATATTATTATAATAAATAATTTCAAAAGGAGGGCTTTTGAAAAAAGATTATTCTAAGTTAATTTTGTACCAAAATATTGCATTTAATAATTTTTTTTTGTCAAAATGTCCTTATAACAATTTTATACATGTATTCTAATCTAAGTGACGCTAAATTTAAAAAATTTTCCCAAAGCCAAAAAACGGTTCCCCTAATCGGATATTAAAAATTTGGGAAAATGTGCTCCATGTTTAAAAAAGTATCTAATGAATAAATGGGAAAACGTGCATAAAAGCATAATAATTATAAATAAAATAAAGTTGTAATTATATAAGAAACAGAATACGTTCAGCTCTGTTTCTTGATTGTGACTGTGAGTAAAGGTTAATTATATAACGTCGAAATGCATAACAACATAAGAGCTATTGGAAACGGACCTAGTAATTTTGAACCACGGTCAAGTGACGAGGACAATACCTGAGCTGGCACTAATGTGGTTATACCATGTACTTCTCGTTCTATGAGGGCAAAAAATAATTTTCTGTTTTTCTTTGGGGGGGGGATTACCTGTTATGTGTATGTATTATGTCAAACTGATTGTGTACTCGAAATTTCATAAAAAGCTAATCAATTTTTTACGAAAAAAAAGTTATTAAGTCATTTTAAAATGTTACTCCTACAAAATGTTACTCCTACACACATGAAATTTGATTTACAAGTACGTAAAATTATACCTAACAAAAGCTGATATGGGTTTTGTGATAATATAATTGATATTCATTCCATACTTCTTTTTATGAATACTTATAGGAAAAAAAAGTATAAATTATTAATTCAATTATTTTTTTAAAAAAATAAGCATTGTTTTTATTCGAAAACGCATACCCAATTTTTTCAATTCCTACTATCAGCTCACACTCTCTATATATTTGTTTGTTTATTTATTTGTCTTAGTAGTATTTTAAATCGTTAATAAAATAAATTTTAAAGCGCTCAATTGAGCTAAAATTTTATATACATGATTATTTTGGATGACAATACAATAATTTAATTATAATTAATAAAAATTAATTGATTAAAACTAATTATTTAAAGAATTACAAATACACAGCCACGTTGGTATCATTTTTGGTGACTTAGCGACCCTTTTGGTGACTTGTGTCAAAACTTGAAAAGGTTTTTTCTCATGTTTTAAAGCATTCAGTTGAACTGAAATTTTATAGACACTATTGTTTTAGATGACAATACGATACTTTAATGATAATGAATAAAAATTAATTACCACTTAATGTTGTGATTTTGTTACATGTATATACATATTTATATTATTTGTAACTATTTAATAAAAAGTAGCTAAAATAAAATTTTTCTTTGTTGATCTAAGTATGAATTGGCTTAATTTTTTTTTATATTACTTGATTTTAAAGATTTTCGTCAATTGAATCGCACTGTGTTCCCCTTTTAAAAAAAATAACGTTCGTTTATTACTGTCCATCATACCTTTTCTTTTACTTATTGCATAATTTAAAGACATTTTTTGTATCTCATAAAAATTATTTAACTTATAGTCGGTATAGAGAGAGAACGCACTATCTATTTCAAATTACTTAACAATTTCATACACCATTTATTCCTGAGTTCCTCTGACCCATTTTACCACGACACCGAAAGGAAGTGACCGCTCGGTGCTCTGGCTGGATTAAAGTATCAGTGACAGAATAATGAATAGCAGTATCTGAATAATTCCTGCTCCAGTAACATTTACATAAGCTCTCATTCCTTAGGTTCGTAAATATCAACATCCGGGACTGTGAAGGGGGCTTCCGAAACATGTATAGCCATCATACATTAGGAAACAGCAAACTAACTTTTAGAACAATGTAGGAACATTAATTTTATAACTCGAGCTGCTCTTAATTTCACCCACTTAGGACGGTTTTGCCTGTATAGATGATCGCAATTAAAAGAAAGGTAAATCCATTGTTGAAATTCTTCGAATCCTAGAAATATCACGAATAGCTAACTTTCAACTTTAAGGAAGTTCATTGTAGTTAAATACATTTCTATTTAAATGGAAACAAGAATTCATAGAAATCCTATAAAGTCAAAATATGTGTATTGGCTTATTTTAATCTATATATAAAAAAATGCATATTTGTATACACGAAATCGCATCTCTCCAACACCGTTAAACCATTTACTGTGAAAATTCGCATGTATATCTATTTTTTTTGTGGAGAAGGTTTTTGTGTTATCCTCTTTGTTGCAGCTCCCACCAGGTGGCAATATAGCGTAACTTCTGCACCGTTCAATCAATCGACAAGTTGCCAACATAGTTGCCAAAAGTTATTTCAACTTAGCTCTATCGCAAGTATTTCACTATTAGCCGGCTGGGTGGCATAGTTGGTTTCTCTCTGGCCTTCTGTACCCAAGATTGCGGGTTCGACTCCGGCCCAAGGCGGTGGATATTTCCTGATGCAGAAAATAGACACCCGCCATGTCATTTGATTATACAGCATGAAACAGATCATTTGAGTGTCTGTTTGGCTTGGATGCTTTCTGCAAAATTAAAATCCTAAGTACAAATTTCGCATCGGCAGAGCTCAGGTGCCTCCCTCTGGGAAAGAAACTGGGCGTCAAAATTACTTGCGGTAATTGGTATAGCCTAAATGGTGCCGCACTAAATAGTGATACTAGCTCCTGGGGAATGTACTAGGACTGCAAAGGTAGAAATACCAATACGCAGCCCTATTAAAGGAAAAAAAGAAGAAATATTTCACTATGCTTCATTGAATCACCCTTATAATGCAAGGAATGGGGTTGCTTGCGAATATTACAATTTCAATATAAAATAAATGAAACAGAAAGTAATGTTAACGTATTACACACATATCCAGATATAAATTATTTACTCTATTTTAAGCATTTAATACACAAAATTAGTAACAATTTTTTACTTTTGCTAATCAGAGATCAGTTTATAGGTAGGTGTTTTCAAAAATCGACCCACACAAGAAAGTTATGGGCGTTATAAATAAAAAAAAAGAATCCTTTTTGATCAGCTAGATATATACACTTAAAATTTAACAAATATATATATTTTTTTTTTGTTTTTGTTTAGCAGAGATATGAAAAAAGTTTCTTTTTTTGTTTAATTTACAAAATTCATGTAAAATTAAGTCAATAAAAACCTCCGTATCCTTCAATATGTATTGTTTAATTTTTCAATTCTCCCATGTGAAGAACGAGTATAGCAGCTAGAATGACATAAAAAGTAATTAGTCAAAAACTGAAAATTCGTATCGAAGAAATATTTAGTTCCTCTCTTAATATTGATTAATTTACTATATAAGAATATCTTGCTATAAAACGTCAGCAAAAAATGCTGAATATTTTGCGGATTTTATTAAATCAAAAGTACACTGCTCAATATTTTTAAGTGTCCGCGGTAGAAGAATGGTCAAGGTTTCGGATCGTGGCTGGCCTTGTCACATGTTCGAGCCCAGTACCACTAAAGACCCTCCGTGTAGTTGCGCGATGCACGTTAAATCTGTTGAGAGCTCAAACGTTCTCCCGTTGTGTGGCGTGGTAGTTAGGAGAGGGGGTGCAAGCTCAGGTGTCGCCACGTCACGTGATCATGGTTCAAAATTACGTGGTCCGTCGCCAAAAGCCGTCGTGTAGAGCTGAACAGTGCGAAGTAAATATTTACTCAATCAATATTTTTTAAGTTGAATATATTATGTAGTATACGCATGCATGTGACATTATGTTATTTTTAGAAAATACCAATCATGTAGCTCTCCTAATATTTTTTAATGATAAAAATTTTAAAGGTTCAAAATTTCAAAAAATCTTTAATACAATCAAATACGCTAAAATTTAAAACTTAGTATCATTATAATATCTGAATATACAGTTCAAAAATGTTAATTACATGTAGAAAAAACAATTTCAAATTTTAAAGAAAATGTCTTCATTTTAATTTTTAAAAAAGTACTCTTGTCACCATGACGATTACAATAAAATAGTCGTAAAAATTTAACAAAATACAATCTGGCAAACCCCAAACCATAAATTTACTCTCATATAAATTTGTTGTGGATTGAACTGATTCAAATGGCTTAAGTAACAGCTAATATAATTTTTTTATTTTTAATTAATCTTTATATTTCTTATATTCTTCTAGTATCACATTAGTATTATGTTTCCTGTTCTTCCGGTTTTGGCAACTCTAGTTCCAATAGCAACGAGGAAGAATCGTTTGTTCTTACTGAATTAAAAATGAGTCAGTAAGAACAACTGATTTTTTTTAGTTAAAAATGAGTAACCGTGTTTGTCCTATGAAGATCTACTTTTTAAATGTCTTTGTGCATTAAAATTATTGTTGTAAATACGAACAATAAATAAAAAAAATACTGAAACTAAAACGGTAACAGTTATACATTTGCGTGGAACATTAAAGAAAGCTTTATTATCCACCTATCATAATAAGTTGAAAAAAGAATAATTTGTTGAAGTCACATAAAAATAGATAGCAGTCCACTTTGAGTGCAGCAGATAAACTCTGGTGGAGGAGGGGGATTGAGTGTTCGTATGAAAGCAAATTGAAAATGATGTCACATCTCTATGACAACAAAGCCTGTTTTTCAACCAGCTGCTGTATCTCGACGGAATGAGGAGAGAAGGGATGAACTTCTTTAATAACAAGGATTAATATAATATTATTTTTAAGTCAGTTACCGTTAATCTCTTAAATAAATGCGTGTGGTTTTTTAAAGGAAATTTTAAATAACCACTTGGAAGAAAGTAAGAAAAGGTAGAGGAGTTTGAAATAAGATCATGAGTGGAGAAGTTGCCACGCTAAACGCATGCAAAAGCTTGTATGGCGGTGGGGGAAGGATAATTAGAATGAATGAAGTCTTGGAAAAGAAAACAACTAGTGTAACAATAAAATATTAAAAAAAAAACCTTTTTTTGAACTATTATTATGAATGTATGATACCCAATAAACTAATAAGCTCTCCAACTTTTTCCAACTAAGTAAGAATATAAACAGAAATCCAGAGGTCACTAAATCAGGAACTTTGAAGTAACCGATTCTCTCGAAATACTTAAACATGGGCAGTTGTTTACACTCATAAATATTCCGGATCTAATTAAAAAATACTCGAAGTGGAAGGCACATATTGAATTTCAAAGTTTTATGAAACATTATTCCAAGAAAACTGGAATTTAACCGCCATCTAATGCTTTATGAAAATTATTATAAATGCCTTCCTAAGTCAGATCACACCAGTGTGATTATGGGCCTCACATCAAGGAAAGTGCAATCACATGTATGATATCTTGGACCCTGGAGGGAGCAAAAGCAGGATCACATATGTATGATCATGGTCCTGAACAAGTTAATGTAAATTGTAATTTTTTATAACTGTTTCAATAAAGTGATTTATTTGTGGACCTGGAAACGAGTTATCTCATCCCTCGCGATGAAAGTGTTGAGGCATCTTCCTTCTACCTCATTGACTAACTCGTATTTAGTAGTGTCATAACCGCGATTATCATGGTAACTAGTAGACTGATACTACATGGTTTTCACTGATGAATCCCGATAAAGTCTTGAAGTAGATGACGATCGGATCTGTATCTCGACGGGCTGGGGTCAGAAATCCAAGCAAATCTTTGTCTTACAAAGAAATGTAGGTATTACCACCAAACATATATATATATATGACAACCTCTGACAATAAAGTTCGGTGAGTAGTTCTAAATCATTACTTCAGATTAAATATTAACGGGAGTTACCTTACTGTAATTTGAAACAGTCTCCTCCCATAAATATGCAATGCTGAAATCTGCTATACATCCTGGATACTTTGCAAGAAGTCTTCTTTTGAGATGGAGTTCAAAAACCTCGTTGCGTTTCATTGGATTTTAGAATAGCGTCAAATCTCTTTCCTTTCATAGAGAGTTTGAGTTGTGGTAATAGGAAGAAATCTAGAGGATTGAGATCTGGCGAGAATGGCGGATGTTCAATTTGTACCGCCCCCTTTTTCGCCAGTAACTGTTTGACGATATTGGCTGCGTGAGGGCGAGCATTTTCGTGAACAAAAAACAATGAAACTTGTTGTACGTACTGGGGTCGTACCCTGCTTAGATGTTTCATGAAATGGGTCAAAATTTCAGTGTATCTTGCAGCATTCATCATCCAGCTATCTGCGCACAGTTAATCGACAATTTTTCGTGATTAATTTATTCACTTAATAAATGTTTTCATCACTGATGGAGGTCACCGGTTTTTCGCTACGAGGGTTGTCAGAAACACTTTCCCAGCCTTCTCGAAAACAGGTGAACCACTCGTAGACACACTTCATGGACAGTGATTGATCTTCAAAAACACGTACCAGCATCACATAAGTTTCTATCGGTGTCGTACCAAGCTTAAAACAAAACTTTAAATTGAGCTTTTGTTGGTTAATTTTCTTGTTCTCAGTTAAAAACCAACGCACTAAACAAACACATTATAAAACAAGTCTTACACGGAACACAAACGACGCTCACCTGAACAACGGTGGGCGCAGATGATCAACACCTGCCGCTAGCTATGTGCAACGTTTGGTTTCGCCAGTTTTGCCAGATCGGCTGTTCTGACTTCATTCACCGAACTTTATTTTCAGAGGTTGTATATTAAGACGATATGGTACCCTAAAAATTATCAAACTATCGAATTTTTTTTTATTGGCTTATATGATGCTTTTAATCCTTCTTAATGTGTCTGCAAAATTTCAGAGTTGTATCTATATTTTTTATTCAGTTATTTATCCATTTTTGCTGCATGTCAGTAGACTAAACAAAGCTGCCACGCCCACTTTTCAGATCGTCTGCTAGAAAAGAGCTTGATAAATAAGGAACTAATTTTTTTTTTTACTCCACGCTGATGAGTGTTTAAGCTGAAATGAAATAATTGTTTTGTTTTGATTATATGAGAGTTATTCTACTGCGTTTTCTTTGAAGTTCTGTTCCTACAAATTTAACTATATTTTTGTACTCTGTGTTCTGAAGAGTAAGAAAAGTTGCTTTACGACAAGGAATTTGGTTATTTCTCCAAAAAGTTAA
>BMAV01015305.1:54931-71762 GCA_019973955.1 Trichonephila inaurata madagascariensis
TTTTTTTTTTTTTTAGAATTCTTGCATTTATCTTTAACCTGGAGAAGGCGCTCACTCAATAGTAACGTTGACAGTGGCGTGGGGTGACGGGGTCACCCCATTCCTTTTTTATAATTATTCTTATTGTACATGATAATAACAGTACTTTCAGTGAATAATTTAACTAAGAGAAAGTATACTTATCTACTTTTAACGGCTTTTAATTTTTTTTTTATTAATTCGAAAAAAAAATCAATGTAACTAAACTAAAATGTTTCAAAGGTGCTTGACTTTAATAAAGACACAAATCACAGAAACTTTTCGCTGACATTACAAGAATGATATTTGAAGGCAAAACTGTTATATTTTTTGTCCAAGTTATTGTAGTTTTTATTGTACTTTGTTGAATGGCAAATAGCATATTGAACTTTTTCTTGCTTGTGTCTTTTTGACGGGATGCTGTGTGTCTTGTAATACACTTTTGGCTTTATATATTTATTGATGAAATTTTTTAGGTAGCATTTGAAAGTATGCCTTTCAACTCAAACGTTTTATCTTCATCTCTTTTCTGAAATTTACTTGGGATATCAGGAGTAATATCCATTATTTCATCAAGTTCGTCCATTGCTTGATCAGTTCCAACTTCATTCAATAGATACAAATGAAATAAATATGTGTAACGCGGAAACACTTAAGGCAAACTATCGCTTAGTATGAAATAGCAAAACAGTCCCGACCAACTACTATGTATTTCCATGGATTTTTTTCCATAACACGAAACGAAAATCGCTTAACACGAAAGGATTTCCCTTTTGAAAAAGATGGATATTGACACTGAGCAGGTACAAAATGAAATGTTTGAGACAGCTTCTGTATTATTGAACTGTGTTACTGCATCATTGAAAGAATTCGTTGCAGTAGATGATGATAATGTGTGTTCACCCAAAATTATGGTAGACAAAAAGACATGTTGGAGTTCATTTAAAGCTCAAAAAATGTCATTGATGCAGATTCCGAAGTCTAAAATGAAATAAATAATGCAACTCCTGTTTCCCGGTCATCCAAAATCAGGAACATCGTGAAAAATATGCGCAGTTATTTAGACTCACATTCCAATGGTGAAATGAATAACAAAAGGGATGACTTCGAACAATGTGTTGTGAATTTGATGCTAAAGAAGGCAATGCAAAGAAAAATACCAGATTATTTTCCAAAAACTCAATAAATGTTTTGTTTTTAAAAAAAACTTGAAATTTTGAATTAAATTTCATAATGTTCTTGTAAGTGCTTTTGTTTCATTGGTTTTTATAAAATGCATACATATATATCTATCTATAAAATGTATTCAAACAAAATTATTTTTTTTGTTGAATTTATGTTTTTATTATCTTTTAACAAGAAATTCTTTTAACACAAAAAAAAAAATATTCCTTCAGTTTCGTGTTAAATGATTTTCACAGTATACTTAAATCTTTGTCAAGAATTAAGCAAGAATTGACTATATATAATCTTATACAAAATTTAAGGCACAATCCTTATTATCATAAATAAGTATTAATATACTTTGTCCTAATGACGTATAGAAAAAGAAAATGTCGTGTAGTAAGTGATCCTGTCTCTTTGTTAAAAGCAAATAGACTCATTAAAATTTATTTTGCAAACTAAACTGATAGTTACTCGCTATATAAAATGCATAGAATTTAGATAGAGTTATATATTTGCTAAAAATATTATATAAATAGAAATGTAGGCTAATATATAAATTTAATATTCTTTTCTGTTCTTTGTATCTGGTTAATATATAAGCACACAATCCAGTGTAGCAACATTATTGGTTTTGTTTCTCAATAAAAATTGAATAAAACGAGTTTAAAACCGAATTCTATCAACATTCTGTATCACTTTATAAAATTATTCAGTGTTTCATTTGATAAACTTACAAAATTTCCTTTATCATTCTGAGTTTTCTGCGGCGGGATCGATATTCCACTTAAATATTCTATTTTAAGATATTTTCTGGACGAATGAAATTATTCCACTCCATGCTAGGAAGAACTTTATTACTTGAAATATAACCGTCATAAAAGTGCTCTTTTATGGATCGAAAAACTGGTTATTGAGTTATGTAAAGCTCATAAGAATCTGTGATGTTGACTTCACAAATACTACGAATTTTAAATTTCTCTTTCTATATATTTGTATATTATTTTCAAGGAGTGAGCAGTTTTAAACATCGGCATTGTCACAGCACATGTTTTATACTTACTTCGCAAGTCCTATTTTTTTAAAGTTGCATTATCTGTTTATCGCTTAGGAATTTCCTTGGTTACGCGGTTAGTTAGCTCGTTAAATATTTAAGAACGAGTCCTGAAGGAGGGAACCACCAAAAACTAAAAAGTTATTTAGGATGAAATCAAAGAGAATTACTATTGGACCTCTATATAACGAAGTTGATAAATACCGAAAAAAAGTTCACTGTATGGAAAATTAGTTATACAAAGTTTCATCTTTCAAGTTTCTTGATAAACCACATAAAACAAAATTTAAATTAATAACCACTATATATTTAAAAAAGTAATTATTACATCTTTTTTTAAATTAATATATATTTATTTTATATTTCTTATCTATAAAAAAAAATAAAGAAGGATTGGAAAGAAGAAAAACTGCTAGGAAAGTTTCTTGACACCTTTATCCATTGCCAGAAGAATTAAATTTTTTTCTTTGATGCACACGCACTTACGTTTTGACGTTTTCGATTTACAAGAAACAAAGTTACCAGTGCGACTGATTAACACTACAAATGAAACAAGGCTAGTTCAAGAACACGGGGACACGAGACAACTACACTGAGAGTGAAAGAGGATATCGAAGATGTTTCCAGTTAACTGGATAATGGGGGTTAAGGGTTGCACTTCTTGAATGAAACGCTCAAAATTCTATAGTTTTCGGTGAGTTAGGCAGTTCAAGATTTATGACCACCATAAAGTGTGTTAATAGAGATAATAATTTGAAATGTCCAGAATTACTTTAAAGATAGAGAGAAAAGAAATTTAATTACAAGAGAAGAAGTTCGTTGTATAGAAAATGCACTCCACTATTGGGAGATTATTTTACGAAGAAAATCATGAAATGTTTTGGGTTCCAGGAAAAAGTTCGCTATATAGAATATAAAAAAATTCGCAATATAAAGGTTCGTAATATGGAGGTTCGACTGTATTAATATATATATATTAAGATGCACACATATAAGAGTTTTAGCTAAACTCATATAGTTTATAAAAGTGTTCATGCTAAAACATTATTCAAAGGATATTTTAAAATGTGGGGAATATCTCCACTTGCCTCTCTTGAAATGAGTTTTACTGAAAAAATAATAACTTTCGATTATAGTTTGAAGTGTGTTCAAAGAAAAATGTACCTCCTAATAATGTAAATAAAGTTCTTCCATAACTTTTTTAAAAAAATTTTAGGTATTTGTTGAATTTTTTTTTACAATGAGATGTAGTAATTGCCTTATTTGTTTAGCACAAAATAAGAAAAACTCGTTTTAATGAACTTTGGGAAAGAATCTACTTAAAAAATGTCTAATTTATTATTTCCTATTTAAACTATGATGATGATTTGTGAAAAGGAGTATGCAATTGGCTCAAATATTAAAATCTGATAAAAGACAGCTCAAAACTTTTTTCTGGTAAGTTTTTAAGACACAGTTTTCAATCCCTGTTGTTTTCTTTGCGTCTTGCAAGCCTCTTTCTTATTTTTGTTTTTTGATTATTCCAAATCAATACATTTTTAATTATAAAGCATACATTTCTTAAAATACTTTTTTTTATGTAATTTACATTTCTGTTGTCATGACCGAGTTAGTAATTCATGAACTAATATTATTGCAAATACTTTTTTGTGTTCAAAAGTTTTAGAAATAATTAATTTTGTTTGTTTGTAAAATAAAGCCTGCCATTCATTTGTGAATCATTTATGTTTTCTTTTTTTATCTTTCTCATTCATTAAGCTGATTACTTTTTAATCTTAGAAACATAACCCTTAATAATTTTCTGGATATAAAAGTTATGCTTGCTCTTTTGAAAAGAGAAATAATTTGCGAATAAAAAAGAAAAGAGGAAAACTAATATATAACTTTAAACAATGTTAAGAAATGTTAGTTATGACTCATCTATCGATCGAGCAAAAAAAAAATCACTCAATAACGTCAATTTTTTTTCAGATAGCTTTAAAAGAATCTGCTGTCAATACATAATTTTTAAATAAAAAAAAATGCAGTTGTAAATTCTTTGTAATTTTTGATAAAGTTTATTTAAAAGTTCTTATTATGCGCTTGCTTTACTGAGCATGTATTGTGAGCGGTAAGTTACAAATAATTTAATAAGATTTAATAAAATTGGGATTTTTAAATGGGTTGTTTTGTATCGAGTTTTTTATTTTACCTGTACAACTGGGTAGTTCACTGTTAAACTAAATAACTTCGAAATCTCCACTTGTCATTTTTCTAACATAAACTAACATTTTGTATTATTATGCAGTACTCTGTCTAAGTCCTAGCTCTCATCTATTTATTCAACTCCTACAATTAGGTCACACTCTCTCTATATTTATTTATTTACTTATTTATTTATTTATCTTGGTAGAATTTTCAATAGTTAATAAAATGCATTTTAAAGCGCTCAATGGAGCTGAAATTTTGTATACATGATTATTTTGGATGACAATACAATAATTAAATTATAATTAATAAAAAATTAATTGATTGAAACTAATTATTTAAAGAATTACCAATACAGCCACGTTGGCATCCTTTTTGGCGGCTTAGCGACCATTTTGGCTAGTTGTGTTAAAACTTGAAAAGTTTTTGTTTTTCACTTTTTAAAGCATTCAGTTGAACTGAAATTTTATATACACGATTATTTTGGATGACAATACGGTACTTTAATGATAATTAAAAAAATTAATTGCCACTTAATCTTGTGATTCTGTCATAAGTATATACATATTTATATTAATTGTAAATATTTAATAAAAAGTAGCTAATATAAAATTTTTCTTTGTTGATCTAAGGAGGAATTCACTTCAAATTTTTTTTTTTATATTACTTGTTAGATTTACTCATAGCAGCATTAAACTCAGCTGAGCTTCTTAGACATAATAAAATTGAAAATTATTCAAGACCTTTTAAATCTTCGTAATTTTGGGGAATAATTAAAGCTTAAAAATCCTTATATCATATTCTTTTATTTCCAGCACTTACTGACAAGGTCAGTTCATTTATATTTGTAATAGAATCAAATTACGGTATTTTTAAAAGTTTAAATATTTGAGAAACAAGTGAGAAATAGTAATATTTTTCATCAATATATATGTTTGTGTGTGCTAAATATTTAACCACTCACTTTAAAATTACAGAGAATAACCATTTTTACGAATACTCTGACGATACTTCGCAGGAATATTCTTTTAAGTCCACTCTTCCTAGATATATGGTAACACGGGTTCAATGATGAGTATTTTAGCGGGGAAGGCGAATAGTTTTATAACAGAAATTGCGTTTTCAGCTGACGGCGTTTCCAGAGGATTACGAAGATTGTCATTTTTGTTCCGAAAAAATAGTTAATGTCAAGAGAAAAGTGTCTTATTAATTTTTTTGTATGTTAATGAAGATCTTAGAAAACGATTTGACTATTTATTTTAAGTGAACAGTGTATATAATTAATTTTACAGTTGAATATCTTTAATTAATTAATTTGCTCTAATGGATTAAATTTCCCAAAATTGAGTATTTTGTTTATGTATATCTCTTAATTTTCAGTGTAGTGATTTGAAAAAAATATTGCATGAAAAAAACTGTAGTAAACCTTAATGCGGTACATAAAGGGTTAAAGAGGTTTTAATAACGTAGTATTCATTACATTAAAATGTATTTTGAATAATATTCTGATTGTGTCAAATTATATATTACTATTATGATTATATGTATAATACATAATAATAATATATATATATCACACACAAGTACGCCCACCCATATTATATAAATATATATATATATATTTTTCGGTTGTGTACTGGATTTCAGCAGGTACATTATTTATTTATTTTTTTTTACTAACTGTAAAGCACCTACTATTTAAAAATTATTACAAATATACTAACTGTATCGTGTATGTTAACTAATTATTCCGTGTCGACGCAAGCTTACAAACTTTCTGGATGAAAGTCACTCATTCGCAATATGAAGACCGTGAAATGCCAAATTGTTGAAATACTCAGTAAGATAGATTAGATCTTGCTTAAATCTTGAACGCTAGAAATGATAGCATACTAGGACCGATCTGTTCCAACTGTGTCAGTTTTACCTGTAGTATACTGCTGCTCCTTTCTCGCAGCTTCTGCAATATATTTTACAATATTTCACAATATATAGTAAGGTGGTAGATGATTACTTTCCTGTGGCATTTTTTAAAGTGTCTCTTTATAAACTTTAATTCCTAATCATTATCATTACAGGCAGACATTACATAGTTTTCAATAATGACCGTTTAAGCATCACAAATATATGCAAAGAAGGAGGGATGTGAGTTTTGATACAGACCTCTTTGTAGAGAAATATGGCCATTTATCTTGCTGTAATGATGACGGTGACAAATCCTAGGCATGTATCACCTAGTTATATTGTGTACAAGCATAACAGTTCAACAATATATTGATGACATTTTGAGATTGTTTGGAGTATGTTTAAAAGTGTATATATTTTGATCTGGTTCACATAACTCTAGATGACCCTTATAATATTCGAAATCCTTCACGATCAATAAATAGGTTCTTTGTATGAGATCTGATAAACTTCAAGAATCAGTCTCCATATAATTTAGAACATGTAGACTAATATTCAAAGAATGCTTACAAATATATCGTAGGATGAAATGAGGACTAACTTCGTAATCAATTGTATCTAAGAATGCAACGTAACCTTACGAGACATTGCCAGTTACTTATAAAAGTATTCAATGTGTGATTATTAGTTATTGATACGTTTTATGTAATTAGTTCATTATCTATGGTGCCTTGTGGGAAAAGTTGATTTCAGTGAAAGAAAGATATTTCATATTCGTCATAATGAATTTTTTTCTCGCAATTTTGAACAATCTGTTATTCCTCAAAGACTGTAATACAGTATTTTTATAAGCTTTAAACCAATTTTTTCACTTGTTGTTCTATCATTTATGGTCATGGTAATGTTAAACTGTACTTCAACAGATGCCCTTCCAAATGTTGCGACTATAATGCTGGTAATGTGTGCTAAGTGTTGAAAATCTTATAACTTTTTTTTCCCTTCTTTTTTTGTGCTAAGTTAAAAAAAAAAGAAAAAGAAAATGTTTGAAGTTAAACTGCATGCTCTTGTTGTCAATTGACCTCCTAAATTTTTTCCAAATAAAGCTGCTTTCGCGTTATTTTTTAACATCTGCTTCATAATTTGTTCCCTTCTTTCTTTCTTTGTGTTTAGGTGCTTTTGTAAGCACCGTGTGATTTTTAATCTTTGGGATAAACTGCGTTAAATGTTTTCAATAAACAATGAATATTTTTATTTTCTTTTTGAAAGAAAGCCAAATTTGCTTAACATTCGAGAAATATTTTTAATGTTAATTTTATAAAAATAAGTTTTTTCCATATTTTTTGTGATGTTTAAGAACGAACTATAAACTTATTCTGCTAAATTTATTCATTACGTTCTTAGTTCAAAAATATATTGTTTCTATGTGGAACCATGGGTTGATTTTTTTTAATGTCGCCTTTTGAAACTACAATAAGATTAATAGAAAAAGACCTGTTTTTTTTTTAAATAAATAAAATAAGCACTAGTAATGAGAATGACACCTCAGTTTACAAGTCTCTAAACTTCCGCATCACAAGGACCTTATGTCTTGTGTATCGGTCCCTTTACACGGTGGGGGATTTTTTTGTGTGGAAAAAGAAACAAAACACAATAACCCACTTCCAATTTCTACATTTATTCGATACAATTACAAGCAAAGAATACATGAATCAGTTTTCGACCAGCGATTCTGATGTTCATGGATCCTCATCATGTTTTATTGCTTAAAACAATGCTAAAAAAGAAAACTTAACCAACATAATATAAATGTGTTTAAATACAGCACACATTGCAAAAAATAATTAAATTCTCAATTCTTATTGATTTATGCTCCAAAATAATATTTCTTTGATAACAGAATGACTTTCGTATTTTCATATAACAGCATTAAATTTCTATTTAAAGACATTTCGTTTTGTTAACAAAGATTCGTTATATATTCGTATTATAATTCGTTTTTATTCGTTATATTCATCGTATATTCGTATTCGTATCGTTGTAAATAGTTGTTAACATTCATATAAAAATAGTTGTTATAAAGTTTTCTATGTATTAGTAAAAATAAATTTATATTATAAATTTACAGATAAAATCTAACATAAATAATGCATACATTGTTAGAAATATTAAAAATACTTTCAAATTAAAAAAAATATTCCATTTTAATTCTGTAAGACGTGTCTCTTTCAAAAGGTACTTTTCCAATTTGCCGGTGCTGGTGATAAAGTCGCCAAAGATGATACAATCGACGCCAAACGGAATTTCCCACTGACAAATTTTTACCGCCACGTATTCAAAATAAGTCATAGCCTTTGCTTACAAGCAATATCTTTTTCCTTATACGCAAAAAATGGAGGAAGAATCAGTGAAAAAATATTTGGGATTTGCCCAAAACAATTCTCCAAGATATCATAACTATCCATGAACATTATACTAGAAGAAATTAAGGAAAGCATCGAAAAAGGAAGTATATACTGGATATTATAACATATACTGTTATGTAGAAGTATTTGTGTATATTGCGTGTTGTCGCCTATAAAGTCTGCTTGTCGAGATTTGTGCCGGTGAAATGGGAAAGTACCAACCACAAAAATATTAATATATTTTATAGATGTGATTCTTTTAAAACTAATTATTAAGGTTAAAATTATTATATAAATAATATAAATATTATATAATGAATGTCGATAATTCTTCTTTTAAAGTTATTTCATCTTTGCTTATGACAATTTTTAAGTCTCCAGAGAGGAATCCAAAGATTTTACTCAGTTCAAAAGATTGTGCTCAATTCATGTGACGTCATAGTCACATGATAATGATAGCAAAAGATAAAAGCAATAGTGTGTTTCCAGGTTTTCAGTTCATAAGCTTCGTTGTTGCCAACTTTTGATCTTTTTATAACTTTCTCTAAGGAAATACAAATTTTTCAATAAGATGCATTTTATTTAAAAGTACATATATTAAATAAGAATTTTTTTTTAGATTTAAAATATTTTGAAGAAATTTATTTTTTATAACATTTGAACTCTTTTACCCGATTATATAAAATTTGAAATTTTACCCGTTTTACAAACAGAACAAAAAGTACAATTAGTTCGATCTATGTTTTCAATTCAATGGGGAACACGTTTTTGTCTTTATCATGTGACCGTCATGAATTGAGCCCATTATGATAATCTATTTCATTTTGAAACTATAATCAATTTTGTGGCAATATTTTCAACTTATAGTTAGCCAATGGCATGTCATTATTCCAAGTAGAGTTTATATTCAATGTGGATATAACTACATATTTCCATAGTAATAGTGTATGTATATATATATAGATTTGTTAGTAACACAATAAAAACATAGGAAGATTTGTGCTCAAAAGCAGATATGTAGACATTCTTACAAGCAGGTTAAGCACAAAACATAACAGAACAAGGTACATAAATAATAATGCCCAGCATTATTAACAATTGAAAAAAAACATCAAAATATAGCTAAAAGTTCAACTAATTACTTTTACTCCATTAAAATATAATAATTTATTCTAACAGAAATCATAAAAAATTGAGAAAGATAATTGACCAATTATCTGAACAATAAAATTGTTAGAAAAATATGTGAAACATTTATGCGAATAGTAAAAGCAATGTACAATATTAGCATTCAATAAACATCAATAAAACATAAACAATGACCAGACATACAACAGCATTTCAGAAACTTTCAAAACACTAACATTCTAAAATTCACCGGAAAAAAAAGTAATTTTAAGCATAGAAAAAGTTATATTTTTCACTCGTAATTACTCTTAGACAAAGCTCTTCCAAATTTTGAAATATATTATGAATTCAAATAAAAAACGTCTTTCAAAAATAGAATTTTAAATTTTAAATAAGAGCTTGAAACTATTTAAAATATATTTGAACAGAAAACAACTCTCTCGCTCGATCACATTTTAAAAACATTTACAAAATAATCACGTTTGTTCTTTCACAGTTATTTTCACAGAAACAGAAGAATAATTTGTACCATCTCGCTGACAAATACTTAATAGGAAGTTAATTTCGATTTATAATTTCCCACCCAACTACATAATTACTGTAGCTTGAAGCAATGCTTCTTCTTGGAACCTTTCTTTTTTAATTACACTTTCTACGCATTTATGCGTCTTTCTTAAAGAGTGTTATTCAAACAGATTTTCAATCTTTTTTTCTTTTCTTTTCTCCTTTTTTTTTGGTTAAATCGAACCCATAAATCAGCCACCTAATAGGTGGTGATTCAGCGAAGTACAGAGTCAATTCATCAAAGGGACTCCATTGCGTATGAAGAATAACAACTCCGAAGGTGGAGTATAACAAATGGCGTGTAGAGTTTAAGGACACTTAACAGATGTAAGTCACACTTAATTTTAAGATCTACTGAGCTACGTGTAATAATGGGTCCTCAGATTACATGTTTATGTCGTCACTCAGTGGAAGACTGTCACAATCCGAATCGAGAATGAGATCGAATGAGTCGTCAAGGAGTCCTTCTACAGAGCCCAACCCTGCCCCAAGGAGGTCAGAAGAGTCTATGGCGTCTATGACAGAGTGCTGGGGTATCGTTCCGTCCATTACCCTGTTATTAGAAGGTGCCGCATCGCTGTTGGCATCGGCCTGCTTCAGTATCTGCGACAAAGCGGCGATGTAGTTCACCGCCAATCTCAAGGTAGTGATCTTGGTGAGTTTTGCATTGTCAGGGCCGGTCTTCGATGGGAACTGGGGAACCACTTTGCGCAGAGTTTCGAATGCATCGTTAATTTCTTGCATTCGGGATCGTTCTCGGGCGTTTGCTGTCCGCCTTCTGTACTTGCTGAGGGGTGCCGGTTTTTGCTTGGGTTTGGGAGTCTTCTTCGCCACTGTCCGCCTGATTTCTGTCTCGATTCGGTTCTTGATGGAACGTTGCCTGAGGTTGTAGTTGGGTAAGCGAACGGGAATGTTTTCTGGAGTTTCTAGTGTGTTCGAATCGTCCGCGGATGAGCGTGATTCCATAGAATCGATTTCTGGAGCTTTTTGGTTTGTAGTAGGAGTGGATGTGTTGGCTGTTGTAGGAATAACACACTGAGGAATATCTAAAGTTTCGCTGGCGTCATCTAAGCCGTTATGAATGTATTTGGAACCAAACATGGAACTGAAATCGAAGCTGGTTTCGACGAATTTTGGCGTGTGCAGCACATTATCGTCCATTCCAAAAGAAGCGCTTAGCGCCATTTCCTACTTGACGTTGAATAACGTACAAAGAAGCAATTAGAAAAGTGTTCTGAATGGTGTTGAAGTTTTTATGCGTACTGCGAGTGCTTCAATTGAATATGGTGAACTTTTTCTTTCGAACGTTCTCTCCAATTACGATTTTAGTTTGTGACATCTGATCAATCCTCGTAAAAGTGACCAGCACTTCAGCATTCACCAGAAAAATTATGCTTCATATTCTACCTGTTACATAAGAAAAAACAAGATTAGTTGATACTGTATGAAAAAATATTTAATTAATATAATTATTTTTACTGAATCAAATTTTAAAAAATTAAAAGCAACACATTAAAAAGACTATTTGCTAATATTTGTGAATTGTTTTATAACACATTTGAATGATGAATGTTATTTATCAAAATTATTGTACTTTTATTTAGAAATAGTCATTCTTTTCTATACTAAGAACTTTTGTTTTGGATTTTCATATATTGCGATAAAGTAAATGTAATCAATAGAATAGAAAAATAAAGAAACCATAAAAAGTTTTAAGTTGAGTTATACGAAATCCCAGCATTCACTGATTTGTTTTTTCTAAATATAATCCTGGGGCACCTCATTCATTAAAATTCCACACTATGCCAATGTGTAAGACTTAAAAATCCGTGCATCAGCCCCTCAATGCAGTAGATTCATAGTGACACCTAGTCACTAAGTTCACCTAGTACATACACACATATATGCGTGTGTGTGTGGTGGTTTCAGTTTCATACTTTTCAATATGAAATAATCTCTTAGTACATACACACACACACACACACACACAGATAGCAGTATTATCATATTCTTATTATCGATAACATGAGCTACTTTAAGTAAAAAATTACTTTTTATTACGTACATTAAAGAACAATATTTGTTTTTTAATATATAAAAAGTCTTAGAATACTGCTATTTACTAATCATATGGTAAGCAATATACTTTTTTATATTATTTAAATCAGTCGCTTTGACCATTTTTTTCAATTCCTACTATTAGTTCACTCTGTCTATACACACATCGTTCATATTTTCAATAGTTAATAAAATACTTTCTGTTCATCCGTTCAAATTCAAATACATTTTTTAAAAACTTTTAGAGGATGACACTTGATGTTAATATAGTTTTTACATATTAATTCATTAATTAAATTAAAAAGTGAATAAATAGTAAAAAACAAAAATAATAGTCCGTCAGCGTATATAGAAAGGAAAGCAGTCGTTGTGTCTCTGTAACGCAGTAGATAACACTTTAGACTTTTAATCCAAAGGTCAATTAAAAGTAGTATCGAATCCTACCTGGGATGGACTAATTTCTGAGAATGGCATCACTTTTTTACAATTCTATTTTATTGGAATAATTAAATTAAGTTTATGAATATAAGTAGTAACAAAAATAACAGTCCAACACCCTATATAGAAAGGAAAATGGGAAATTGCAAGGAAAATCGCTTTCTAAAATATTTTGTCTCTTAATAGTGTGATTCTGTCATATGTATATACATTTATTTTTAACTGCAACTATTTAATAAAAAAGTAAGTAATGTAAAATTTTTCTTTGATGACCTAAGTAGGAATTGACTTATTTTTTTTAATATTAATTGGTTATTATATTATTTAAGTCAGTCCCTTTCACAATTTTTTTAATACAGAAGGGGAGATTTATCAATTCTACCAAAAATAGAAAAACAAATACCTTCTTTATATATAAGGTAGTGCATTCGTCTGAAAACTATACATTTCCCCATTGTCTTTCGCACTCTTTTGTGGGTGGAACTGGTTCGGCTGTTCCAAAACCATTGTCTCTAAAACACAGGGTCTGACCGATTACCAGCCGAATTGTTGGAATCCACAACCCCAGCGATATAATAAACGATAATTATAATGGGATTTTCAATCTGCCGACGGAATACAAATCTCCAATGGTTCAGTGAGGTAGCGATAGCCGAAAATCACACAGGATGATAATTTGACCTTTTGGCTGTCTTCCCCTTCGAGCGCGTGCTCCCAGGGTGATGCAACAGAAAGCTCAACACCCCCACCTCGGGTACAGTTTGTGAGAACTTTGGCTTATAATTAAAGGGCGTAATGCATCCTTTAGGGGCGTAGGGGTGAGGCTGCCAATTCTTGACCCTTAGGTGCCCGGGAAAAAGGGACCGAGTGAATAAAAATGAGGGGCAGATCAAGTAATTAAATGAAGGGGCTCGCGCGAAGATTGAGATCACGTGATAATTTCCGTGTGGTCAGAATCAAATGGCAATTGAATTGAGAGTCTGAAAGTAGGTATTATGCCTCCTTTTTAATTGTGTTCAAATTGTTTCTAGAAAGAGATAGAGGTGCTTTTGTTATTAAGTATAAACAGTGTAAACGGTCGTAAGATATTTTTTGGGGTTATCGGATAATCTGAATGATGCTTTTTTTTCGTTTTTATCTTTTTAATAAGCGATTCGGTACCGTAAATGGCTGGAATTTAATGGCTGAGCTATTATGGAATAGGTCTTATAAATAACTTTAAATGTTAGTAATCATCTGCATTTTTAGGAAAATAATTATATACATGCATATTGTTCTGAGATTTTTAATTATCTTTCAAGTTCTTATCATGAATCATTCTGCTCAGTCTGTCTTAAGAAAATGAATGCATGTAGTAGTTGACTGAATGTCTTTAGTTCTAACTCGTATTGTTATGTATTTTGAGTTATTTCTTTTAGCTACATCATAAGATATTTTTCATTTTAAAAATTTAGTAGCTTTACAGAGCTTTCGGAGCCATGATTTTGAAAAAGCGTATACAGTAAAAGTCTTTTAACTCGAAACTGTAGGGACACAGAAAATATTTTTTTCTTATTAAAGAATATACATATTATTTGAATAGATGTGTATATATGCAAATCTTTAAAAAGTCAATGAAACAAAAGCATTCTTAAGAACTTAATGAAATTTAAATCAACATTTTCAAGATTTTAGAAAATCAAAACATTTATTGAGTTTTTGGAAAATAATCTGACAAATTTTCTTTGCATTGTATTTTTTAGAACCAAATTGTGAATTGCATTCTCCTCCCCCCCCCCTCCGAGTTCTTTTCCGTTGTGTTCATAATTCACTGATCTTTACTGGTACTGCGATGTACTCGTCACCGAATTCCAAAGTCATCTGATGAAAGATGAGTTGTTCTTGAGTGACTTTTGTGCGGGAGGGAGGATGAAAGTAACTTTGATAAACGAAATTGGCTCGTATCACAAGCTATTCCGAGGGTATTTCAAAGCCACACAAGTTAGCTTCCTTTCTACAAAACATGTGAAACCATCCATCATTTAGCTCGGTGAAACTCCAGAAAGAAAGGAATGAATGTTGCCAGTCTATGAGATAGGTTGGGCTTCTTTACGATAGATGGCGACACCACCTCCCCAATTTAGGCATGGAACTGGAGGGGAGGGAAATATTCTTCAGCCCCCTGCACTCGTGGTTTCAGCTGTGACCGCGCACAAGATTTTCGGATCCACTGATTTAACGAGCACGTACTCCGTGTGTACTCGGAGAGTATTTGGTGGCATCGGGCATCGAACCCAGGCCTTCCGGTCTGGAGTCCGATGCTCTAACCACTAGACTAAAGTATATTATTCCAGTAAGAAATTATTTAAATGCAATTCTTTGGAAACACAAGAAAGAATGACAAATCTTCGAAACATTCGCTTTTAAAGGAAAATTCTTGTTAGTTATTCTCTATATATTTGAATTTTTATAGCGGGGTTTGATTGGGTTTTTCAAAAATTCGCATTATTTTCAGAGTTGCAAGCAATTAAAATCATAATGGGCGTCCTTTTGTTAAAATTTCTGTACTCTGATGTAATAAAAAATGAATTAATATATTACTAACTATGTATTTCAAATATCTTTTTTGAACTCCAGTTTAGTAAACCTTAGTATATGTAGGAAAATTCAGTAGTATATTTCATTAAAAAAAAATAGGTTTTGAAATTACTTTTTTTTCTTTTTTTGACAAAGAGTTGCATTTAAATATTTTTTCTAGTAATAATATTCTTAAAATAATTTATATTTATATTCTAATTAAGGAGACATTTAATATCAATTTTTTTTCAATTATACGCTTTTACAAAATTACGGTTCCAAGGGTAGTCATTCAAACAAAATTACACATTTTTCCATATTTACTGATTAGATTTAAAAATAAGTTTTAATAATAATTAATTATAATAATTAAATTTTTGTAATTAGTTTTAATATTACTAAACAATTTAGCATCCGTTTTAATTAATGTTAGATGCTTCACTTCTTGTTTTAATTTTTTTTAATTTGATACATTGGGAAAGTATTTCTCTTACATTTTACTTTAAGCTTTACTTTCTTTCATAGAAATGAATTACACAATAGATAATTATACATTCGAGGGTTCATAAATATTTAAGATGTTGAAATTACTAGATAAATTTTTATTCAGAAACACAAGCAAATGTACTGTAAATTAAATTTTTTCATTGGACTTCTTTCGAAGTCGGATTCTGGCTTAAAATTCAATCATTATTAAAGAATTTTATTTCACAAATTTTATTGCCGTTAATTTGAAACAATTTTGCTTCTTTTTAATTTATTGAGTTTCTTTAAGTTTCTTAATAAAAGCTCTAAAAATATCAAAAAATAAAATATTTGGATATTAATAAAACTCTGATGCACAATCAAGACGCTTTCCAATAAATATATAAAATGACAAATATACATGACTAATATTATTTAGCTTTTTTTAAAATTGTGAAACGTACAGGGATCAAAAAAATAAATGAATAGCGTTTCTAATACTAGGGGATTCAAAACGATGAAAAGTGTGAGAAGATTAAATAAGGTATTTAACACGATTAAATTGCATTTGCACATAAATGTTGCTTCAGTTAACAAGAAATAACCTATGTAAAAAATATATGTTTTTTTCCTGACAGGTAATGCATCAGTGCGATCTGATATGTCAAGATATCAAAGCCTTATCGAATAAGTACTCTGTTAATTAGGGAAAGTTTCAGAGATCTACTCAACAAGTTTGAAGATTATAATGCGATTATGTGTATGTTAATCCTGTTCTGTAAATATTCTAATTTATTTGTGAGTTAAATCCGTTCATTTTGTCTATTTATCAGTGTATATCTTACACAATATTTATCAAAAGTGACACAATATCTATCAAAAGTCCAAATAA
>BMAV01015305.1:83144-99829 GCA_019973955.1 Trichonephila inaurata madagascariensis
ATATACTTCATACACACTTCTTACATACATTTTACATACTTCATACATACTTCTTACATACATTTTACATACTTCATACATACTTCTTACATACTTCATACATACTTCTTACATACTTCATACATACTTCTTACATACTTCATACATACTTCTTACATACATTATACATACTTCATTACATTTTAAACGTACATCTAACACATCTGATGATGAATGCCTGTTGCTAAAACATTCCTTATCGTCAATACAGGATAATCACATACCCTATTTTCCAATGGGCTAGGAGTAAACTTTTTCCTTAACATTATATTGTATAATATCGACTGAATAAACTGCCACTATGATTTAAAATTTCATTTGATTTTGTGCTAAGCAAGCCAATAGGTGTCCTATAATCAAAAATATCTGCATAGCTATAACCAGTGGGAACATTACCTTAAAAATGGCTCGCGTAACTGTCATTATATATTAAGCAAAAGAGGGAATTTTTAATGTCAAAGAAAATAACACATTATTCCTAAGAAAAAATAACGAGTGAAGAGAGAAGTCTATAGACATATTATCAGATACTTGTCTCTTTTTTGCGGGTTATTTTTAAAAGTAGCTTAACAGCAAGATGTATTGGTAAACATAATCACACATATTTTTATTATAATAATACCTTATAAGCAAATACACTCTTATGAATTTTCCCCCAGTAAGTTTTTAATAATTTTTAATCTATCGTAAGTCTAAACTTCTCAAATTCGATCGAACAGTCCACAACAAAAATAAAGAAAAAAAATAAATAAATAAACAAATAAAAGGAAAAACTTTGATCAGAGATTCTTTGATTCCAATATCAATATCTGAGTACACTTCAATGACAGATGTTGATCGATAAGTTACATACTTAATTTGAAGTGGTGAGGTCAAAACTTGGACCAGTTCGTATATTAAAGAACTCTCCACGTTATCTGATTTCAATAGATCGTGACTTCCTTGGCTGACATGACAATCTCACGAGAATTTATTTGCCTCCCAGGCATTATTGAAGCAGAAAATGAGAGTTTTGCCATTCCCCAGTGTGCAGAGATAAGATACAGTTTTGCTTCTGATGTCGAAACATATTTGCGCGTTCTTTACAAGATTTTGATATAAGTTTTTTCAATACTTGGTTTTACTTTAGTCTGTGACGGTGTTACAGTTTGTTCATGAAATATGAGAGTAAACAGCGCCTTTTTTTCTCCTTTCCCAGTTGTAAAAATGTTATTAATAAACTGTGGAGAATCGATAGATTCCAAAAGGTATCTCAAAAACTTTTATCGAAAATTTTAGGAAATTTCTACGCAAAATTAATCAAAACAGTTAATTGATTTTTTTTTTTTTAAAAATAAATATCTATTAGTTTTTTGATTTAAAAAAACAGAAGAGAGTTTTGAGAAAGTATAAAGAAAGCTTTAATATATAAATGATTAAATATATCTAGTTTTAATGAATTGATACAAGTGTAATAAATTACGGATTAACATGTACAGAAACATCCTTGGTAATAGTATTAATACAACAATAACAGTATCGTATTTTATGAAAACTTAAACTCAATCATTAATCCTATACACTATGTTGCCATAAATCTAATTTAAAACGTAACTTTAAATAGATGTATAACAAGACAGCACAGGTTAAAGTTAAGTAGCCACAATACTACAGTAATAAACTTGTAGAATTAAGAAAAAATATTGCATGGATAAAAATAGATTTAAAGAGAGCCATTCTTCCCTAACATTACCCCAAACCGCTGGGCTTGAAGGAAGATAATATTGCGTAATAAGTTAGTTTCTCTAAAAATACTAAAACTAAGTACAATAATATAATAATATTATGGTACTACATAATAAAAGAAATAAAATAAAAAAAATGAAAAAGCTGTATTAACATCAAGTGTCATCCACTACAAGTTTAAAAAAAATTGTTTGAGCTTGAATGGATGCATAGAAAATATTTTATTAACGATTGATAATTTGAACAAAATATATATGTATGTATGGGGATACAGTGAACTGATAGTAGGAATTGCAAAAGGGTTAGAAATTTCATAAAATATAGACTCCAACAAACAGTTTACTTTTTCAACAAAACAAGGAATATAAATATTATTAGCATTTTAATATGAAATTTTGCGGGAGGGAAAATGCTTTGAGTTGGTAGACTCTATTAGATTTTGTGAAACCTTCGACATCAAAAAAACTTCAGTTTTCGATTTTCTATTTGTGTTATCTAAGATTTTACTGAAAATTTTTTCTAAATTATTATCATTCGTCCTTTTGCTTTTTTTATCCGTCTTCGCTTCCTAAAAATAATTTATATGTATTTATAAGGGAAGCTATACTCCGACTTACGCGAATTCTACTTATGCGGTTACCACTCAGTCCCATCTGTCGGGGTATTACTGCATATTAAATCCTTATTTTTCTTCATATTTTAAGCTTCCTAACAATAAACCAAACATTTTTACAGACATTTTAATGAGTAAAAAGAGCATTTAAAATATTTTGAGGTGTGAAGAAATAAACACTCATAATATACACGCGTGTACACAAAAAATTGTTGTGTCTCACTTAGTCTTGCGTACATTTTTTGTACAATGTTTTTGTAGTACTTTACAATGTCTGTTTGTGCGGTTAATAATCAATAGCAGTATTATAAGCAAAACAAGTCATTTAATCTGTATGACAAAAAAGACTTAATGCCTTGAAATGTACTTTTGGTGTAGCATTAAAAAAAAAGAATTCATGATATGAATGTAGATAAAGTATGACGCGTTGAATGGAGAATTACGGGGAAAATATGTTTAATTCCTTCACATTCAATAATAGGTATTTTTTTTTTATTTGAAGAAAACTATTATTGGGGGACTCATATATAAGTATACAATTTCATTATTCTGACTATCTTTAAAAAAATTTCTGTCAAGATCAAATACAATAATCTATATAAATAAAAGTGAATGTAAGGAGGGGAAGGGGGAATTAAATTCTTTAAAATAAGCCGCTCTATACCTCATATCAACAACACATTTAATTTGATAAATTTGCAAAAAATTGATATTAGGTAAGTAGGGGTCTACCCAAAACCGAAAAACTTGGCAAAAAGTTTGGAAACCTCTGGCTTAGGTGGTAGATCAAAGGATAAAGAATGAATTCGCATACGGAATGAATATTTCTATACAGGTTCATCAAGGTTTTTCGATATCGACAAATCATTTAGACGAAACAAAACATGTAACAACTGGTTGCTAATACAAAAACCACGATCGAAAAAGATCAACAAGAAATCATCCAATAACACAAGCACTGAAACTTCAAAAAGAACTGAACGTGTCGCATCAGTACCTAAAATGACCAAAAAATAAATTTTATTTTCCAAAAAGGGCGTTGCACTGAAAAAAAAACAAGTATTTTATTTTCAACCTACGTGTGAAATCACGCCACTTGTAAAATAATCTATAACAGGTAACTATTTAACGCAAATGTTCACCTCCTGACCTTGAAATATTCCCCTACTTAAAAAACCCACATAATTTTAAAGATCGAAAAGTAAAATTAATATTCAATACTCATCAATCCGCACTCTATAAAAAATCAAATCAAATGAAAAAAAGAAGACGTGATATCACTATTTTAAGCCATCAAAACGACCAATGAAGATAATCAATAATATTATTTCATCACGTCTTTTTTTCTTTTTTTTTCTTTTTTTTTTACTTAAGCTATACCCGTCATGGAATGACAAGTTCTGATTTAAAAACAAAATCCGATCAAACTCTGTCTCCCCGAATGCAAATTACGCAAATCTCTGAAGACAAATGGTTTACGCAGATGAAAGTATGCCAAGAAGTATGCAGTGTGTTGCGAATTGGAGAAAGCTCTAGACACCCAAAGAACTCACACCACCTCCTACTGCATAACTTCGCAACCTACGATACCTCCTCCGTAGGTCTGTCTGGTAAAAGCAACCCCTACGCATGTGCACCCTACGCAACATTTGTGTGGTAGCACACGCGACGTAAAAAGAGAAAACCCAGTGTTGCCGATCTGATTGAAACAGACATCGTGGTGCCTTTCTGACGATATTAACATCACTAATTAGATTTTGTTTGTTGAAGGTTTGGGAATGGCCCATCATCACTGGACGATTATATCAGCGAGTACAGTTTTTAGCATTAAGGCGAGTTCGTCTAATTTTCTGATACTGATACATTTGCTTAACTCTCATACATAATCTTACTTTTGGAATTGTCTTGGAATATTCCATGGAATAATGTTAGATTGGTATAATTAACCCACATATCGGCAACCTTTTAGCTGTGGTGTGCCAAACCAATCTACCAATATGATTTTGAGTGTCACAAAGTAGGTCAGTTTGAAACAATTCAGTTCCCGCGATAATGCATGAAGAGTTAAAGAATAGAGATCAATAATATAGATTTACAGTTTTATTACATATTAATTTTGCATCATTTAAAGATATTTCTTTACATAAAAATAGACAGCAAGAAATATAGCCCTTTCTTCAACCAAAAAATTAAAATTGTACAGATATTATGTATTTTTAAATATATTTATTAAAATAAGAAAATATAAACAAAAAATTTAAGTATTTCTATAATTAAAAAAAATATTAATGTGAACCCAGTGCTCTCTCTTGCACCCTTCTACTTTCATATCGTAAGATCAGGGGTATAATGAGTGACTTTCAGTTTGACACATTTCTAAGCATTCAGTTGTTAAACAATTTCTTTGTTAACTCGAAATATTTTTTCATAAGAAGAAAGAATTTTTACTTAGATTTGTAAGCTAAAGTGGAAAGCAGAGTACATGCAATTTTCTCTTTTGAAACAAGTGAATCTCTCCAGCAAGGACATTCAATAATGTACAAAATAGCTGTAAGTTTATCGTTCGAGTTACCTTTTTCAGACTTTTTCTCAATTCCTTAAATGACCAAAACTCTGAAAATGTTTGTCATGAAGGTCCATTAAAAATTTATCAACTTTCAACCACTCAAAAATTGACGAATTTGTAGATTAGTGCAGAGTGCCACTGAAAATTGTACCGCGTATCAAAGGTGGCATACGTTCCTTGGGTTGCTGACCCCTGTATTAAGCTATGAATTATTTTCACCAATTCTAAGGCAACCACCAAATGACGTAATATGCAGCAAAAAATGAGGGGGTGGAATTTCCACGCATTCTCGAATACGATAACATTGTTAATCCGTTATCTCACTTTCCTTTTTTTTTCTTGTACTTTTTGCCAAAATATGATTTAATTTGGTACCTAAGAGAACGTAGTAGAGTATACAGAAGTTATAGATTATTCCATGAAAGAGAGTTGACCCTAGTAGTCTAGCGGTCACACAAGGTCACGGACTCGTGGTAGGTGTATCATTAGTTCGAGCCTAATACCACTAAAGGTCTTTCGTGCGGAGAGTCTGTTGCACGTTAAATCTGTCGAGGCCCAACGTCCTCCCCGTTGGCGTAGATTGAAAGTACTGAGAGGGGGTGCCATCTCAGGTGCCGTCCTCGTCACTTGATCCTCAAAAATACAGGGAACGTTGCCAATTGTCCTCGTGCTGCTTTATAGTGTGTGACGTTAATAAAAAAATCACTCACTTCCCCAAAGAAAGATCGTATTTAAAGGTTACACCAGTGCTTCTCAAACTTTCTATACTTGCGACCAAATTTTCAATCATAATTTTCATCGCGCCTCCCACCCATACAATAACATTGTATTGAATGAAATAAAAATGTAAAAAAACTACAATTCGACTTTAATTATAAACCATTCTAATTATCAAGATAAGTATTAAATTTTGCATATAATTTTATGACATTCTCATAGGGTCACTGGTAATTATTAAACTTGTTCCTAACTTAGCACTGTTAAATTAATTATGAAACACATTGTGCAGTACTGATACATTTATAAGAGTATTATATCAATGTAAATTTGTATTTTAGGATGTCAGAATGTATTTTGTTTTGCTTCCTTTCAGTAAATTATGATTTTTTTAAAAAGAAAAAATAATTTTTTGTTTTCGACCTTTCGATATACTCGAGCTCCCCTGGTAAAGTTATCACGCCCCCCCCCCCAGGAGGGAGCCCCACAGTTTGAGAAACACTGTGGGTTACACTATATATATTTATTTTAAAACTGGCAAGTTGCCATCTAAATAATGTAGCTTTCATCAGAAATTTTGTTTATTTAAAATTTAGCTCTCTATTTTTTGGTTAAAATAAAGGAATTTAAATATTGAAATATTATCTGAGTTTAATTATTTACGGAAATAATCTTTGGCTTATATTCACTAGCCGATGAGTTAATACCAAAGTGCTATCAAGATTAAATCATCCTTGAAGTATAAATAAATTCAAATACCAACAAGAATAATTGATAAATTACATTTACTGATTAATTAATCATAATATTTTAATATTAAATAATATTAAAATTAGTGAAAGCAGAAAATTTTCAACATCATTTCAGATAAGATTTACTGCATGCATTATTAATATTAATTTTGATACTATAGCGCAAAATACGTTAATTACTTAAAGAGTAATTTAGTTTATCAATTTTATGAGACACTAAAATTTAAATAAAACTGGATGATAATCTTGGAATAAACGCTAAATTGTCTTTTAATTGGCTCCTGGTACAATACTTCATCCGTACTTTTTGAGGATACTAAATTAAAATATTATTCACTAAAGTTAGAAGACGTAATTCATATTACACTAGAATTATTTATAAAACACAGTAATTAATATAAATACATTAAAAAAAAGGAGAGCAGAACATCTCTGTATGATGCGATCGGAGTAGCCAAGTGGTCATGGTCACAAACTCGTGGCCGGTGTAATTTTTGTCGAATCCTAATATCAACACCCACACTGTAGAAGTATTGATGCATTTTAAATCTGTCGAAGCTCAAAGTTTTCATGCTGACAAGATGTGGAAACTGTGAGTGGAGTCACAGTTCGGGTGTCATCTGTTGTTGGTGTTGTTACTAATGCCACCTGCTTGACGTTGTCAGATCGAGGCCCACGAAATTCATTGCCGCAATGGGCTGGATGTAAGCCTGCCGTTAGCCTTATTTTTTAGCACCATACGGTTGACAGTACTTTTTGGCTCGATTTCTTCCCAATTCGGAGGGAGAACACCCTTTATGTGGTCAGGGGCTTTCCAACAACCTCATAAGAGGACTTGCGGCTTGAAGGCTCATTAGAGTACACCCCTGGAGCAAAGGAACTATACATTTACAAACATCCATGCCTTCTCCGGGATTCAAACCCAGGCCCTACAGCATAGCAGTCAGAGTCACTAACCACTATACCGGACAGGTAACTGAAGTATCATCTACATGGGTTGACCATGATTCAAAATTACAAGATCCGTCATCAGTATCCCTCGTGTTAGCTCAATGTGCAAAGTTAATAATTTATAAATGTTTAGTTATAATTAATTAGTTATATAGTAACTTTGTTTTAGAATGGGTCATTGAACAACTTCATAATTCTGAACCATGGACTACTAAAAAACGTAATGCAATCGAGTTGGCACTTCACTCACGTAACTAACAAGCCTTATCCATGTCCTTATCAAGCCTTATCACGAAGACTGACCAATTTTCATCTAGCTTGGAGATGCCTCATTGTCCCTCAAAGAGGGTGTTTGGAAAAACCAGGAATTGAACTCGAAGCTTGACGTGCATATTTCAGCTATTATTTGCAAACTTCTGTGACTGTGCCGACGAAGTTTTGTCATTCCTTTGATGAAATGTTTCAAGACATAGCTTTGGACTTTTCTGCCTTTAGTTTTGACTTAATTAACTTAGGTTTTTTTTTTACTGGATAATTGAATCTTTCTTAAATAGATTCTGATATTTCATACTTGTAGCAACCAATCTTTGATTAAATGAATGTTTTTGAAAAGTAAATTTCAGTGGCGCCTGTGCTACCTGATGATTTTGGGTTGGGGCCCGAAACCTGACCTTGACCTAATATTCTTCGTTACGCTACTGGTCAATTTCTATCAATGGACGTTATTGTCTTGTCCATTTAGTACAGATAAATCAATGGCGCCGAAAGCGTCCAAAATTAACCTTTCTATGTCGACGATCTTTTGGTGAATAAAGCAGTTGACGGGCCGTCGAGTTTAGATCTATGTTGTGGAGTTCAGCTAATACAGAAGAACAGTTAAAAACATGATTAGGAGAAAGTATGAATGTTAAACAATGCAAAAGTTTTTTCCACTTAAAAAGTTTAAACAAAAAGTTTTCTTATTCATTTATAAGACAACGTTTCCTAAACTATTTTTAGTTTTCTATTTAAAATCAGATCCTAATATATGAAGTAAAAATGGTTGCAAGGTTTTGTGACTGAAATACTTCTATCTAGGATTTTCCGATGTACTATTTTGTATAAGTGGTATTACCAAAATTAGATATTCAAACATTAACTGTTATTTGCCCATAGGTTCGATATTTATTCCAGTTTGTACAAATTTATTTTTGTAACATAATTGCAAAACAAACATTTATAGAACATTATTGTAAAAAAATGCACTTTTGCATATCTTATGTTAATAAAAAAAATACTCTCATGAGATTATTATTAAAATATCAATATTTACTTCTACTTAAAAGTAGAAAAGTACAGAATTAAATATTTAATCTCTATTCGGATTTCGGTTCATGTACTATTGACATTAAATGAGTTATAGAAATGCCTGAAATTTTTAAAAACCTGTGAGGAATAAATATTTATTGGTGAATACAGTTATATTTTTTTTCTAATCTCGAAGAGATATTTACGACTAAAGAGAATCCCAGAGTTGCCATGAGTATTTTTTTTTGCCTTCTTTTTATTTATTTATTTGCCTTTTTTCAGTGTCGCAAGAAGCTTCTCTTGAATTCTTAAGTCTGATACCCAATTACTTTTAAATAATATTTGACGTTTTTCTAGACTTTTATTTTTGTTGTTGCGAGTGTTGTTTTTTTTATTCTCTAAGGCAGTGCTTCTCAGACTTTAAACGCTTGTAACCCAATTTTCGAATCATAATTATCATTGCGTCCCCCTCCGTATATAACAGTATATAGAATGTAATAACAATGTACTATGACGTGTAAGGCTACAATACGACTCTAATTTTAAACCACACAAATTAACAGGATAGTATTAATTTTGTATATGACAAGCCCATGATATTCCCTAAGTTTTAAACCTGTTCTTATATATAACTTAGTATTAATAAATTAATTATCAAATGCATTGCAATATTTTATGTAACTTAAATTATAATAATATTATTAACTTATATACTAATATTTGTGCTGATACATTTATAAGTATATTATATCAATATAAATGTGTCAGAATGTATTTTGTTTCGCTTCTTTTCAGTAAATTGATATTTTTTTAAAATAATTCCCATTTTCGACTTTTCGATATACTCGCACCCCCCTGGGAGGGCACACCCCACAGTTTGAGAAACGCTGCCCTAAGGCATTTTCTTCCCTTCTTCGAGATAGACCCTCAAAATATTCTGTTGATACTTTTATATGCATATACTTTACAGTTTAGTATCGATTTAGGTTTAAGAGAGTTCTAGTTACTTTTCAAAAAAATGTCAAACCTAATATTTTCAGAATTTTTATACTTTTTTTTGTCGGCTTTAGCTACAAAAGTAAGTATTAAGATCCATCACAGAATTAGATTTTCAGTTCAATATTAACTTTTTTCCCGATGTATTAAGCAAATATAAATCACTTGAAATAACTTAAAATATTAAAAAGTAAGGGATTTTTTTAAAAGTTTAAAACACTTAAAAAATTCCATTTTTTAAAAAATTTTAATATAAAGGCTTGCAAAATTGACTCTTTTTTTCAGAATAAATTTAATAGTATAATTTTAAAAAAAATCATTAATTACTGTTAATGATTGTGTTTCTATTTTTTTTAAAAAAATAAAAGCTGACAATAAATAATAATATTCGATATAATTCTTCATTTCAAAGATATTTTTATTCAGTGACACGTGTATTAAATTTATCAGAAAGCAAATAATTTGCAATGTGAAAAAGGCTTTACAATAAAATTAAGTAATACATAATTTTGTATATATAGAGTGGTTAAATTATTTTTAAATTCTTAATTCTAATTATATATATATATATATACATATACAGAATATTTGAACTCCAAACTTTTAGTCAAAACTCTCAAATGTTTTTGCATTTTCTAATTATGAAGATAAAAAATTTAAGAAAAATGATACGAACGTATTAAAGGATTAAAAAATTTATTCTTCAGTTTCTTTTAAAAAAGGCAAACTGAATCATTTAAAGAAGGGTATGAATTTTAGATACAGTTTTGGGGAAACATATTTTGCTTTGAACACCCCTCTATCTTTCTTTTTTTAATGTTTATTGTAGACAGAAGAAGAAAAGATTTATGTGAAATCCCCCTAATTCTTTTCCAACCAGGGTTGAGAAGTTCTGCAGGATGTGTTACGTACTAGAAAGTTTCATTGATTTCTAGATGTTGAAACTATTGAAGGAAACTTCCTATAAGTAGATCTATTCGATAAATCACTTCCTTAATCTTGTTGAAACCTTAATCCATTGCCAGACAAATGGGATTAACTGGAAAAGTGTAAATGACGCAGACTGTTAATCCCTAACTTAATTCTAATCTCTAAGGCTTTGATGTATATCTATATTTTCGGAAAGTCCATGCTCTAATAGTAATTTAGATAATCAAATTATACTTAATTAGATATCAAATTTCTTTACACTTATATTATCGTTAATTCGATCAAGACATTTTACTTACAAATTTTATAAATTAATCTATGCATTTACTTTCGTTTCAATGGCTGATTTAGAAAACAAATTAAATTACAATATTAATGATTGAAATATAGTGAAAAATTTCTTGAAATTAAACATCATACACATATTCATTCCTAAGATATTTCCATTCGGAAAATTTGAAGAACTCACTGTAATACATAGATTATTTTATATATATAAGCATTTTTCTCTCTCATTGAACTGAACTATGCACCAGGGGTCGGCAACCTATGGCACGCGTGCCATATGGGGCCCACCATACCATTCTCATTGGCACTCAGCACTACTCTACAAATTTGTCAATTAATTTTGAGGGGATGTAATTTGATAAATTTGTAATGGACCTTTTGTGACAAACATCTTCAGAATTATGAGCATTCACGGAATTACGAAAAAATCTGCAAGATAACTCTAATGATAAATTTATAGCTATTTTGTTAATTATTGAGTATCATTCATAGAGATATTTAATTGTTTCAAGAGAGAAAACGGGTTATGCATTCTGCTTTCCGCTTTTGGTTCTACATATCTATGAGAACAATTATTTCCTCATATGAAAATCGTAATCGTATCGGTAAATTGGCTTGGCACGCCACAGCTAAACGGTTGCCGACCTCTACTATACACTTCCACCTTTCTGAATTTAAAGAATAATACAATGAAGTAAAAGAAAAAAGAAAAGAAAATTAAACAATTAGCTAAAAAAATTTGCGACTTTAATTCTTCAAGAATATTTTGAAATTCGTTAAAACCATTAGAAAGAATTCGAACATTCTGTATTAGCTTTAAAAAAAAGAATTTTTTTTCTTACTGTTAATTTTATGTATTCTTTCACTTTTTTTCCCCTAACATAATACGTCGCCTGTTGAACACGAGAGCAAACATTCGATATCACTTTGAGGTCATCCTGAATCAATATTTAAATATTTTGATGGGCATGTTTTCGTAACCCGTCCGTGTTTTCTTTGAAAGAAAGGAGGACCTAATGCAAAGATGTCTCGGAATTTCCTCGGCAAATATTGGGACACGAATGGGCATTGTAATACTAGACCATCTAATAGAAGAGTGATCCGTCGTATAGAAAGGAATCTTCAAATTTAGGCTGAAATATTAGAATTTATCGGTGCTACTTCTATGTGTTTCCATAAAAATGTCGAGTATATATTAAGTTTACTAATGATCTGTATGTTAGGGCTCTGTAGAAAAATACTTACTTTAAAATCTGGCGTACCTTTACTTTCAAGCTGCAATTTTTAGTTTTTAGGTATATTCGCCGTACAATGCGCACCCTCTGTTTTGAGAAGAATCTTAAAATGTACTTATGCAATGTTCTTATAATTTGAAATCATTTATTCGAGGTATTATTCTACACTTTAGAAAAAAGTAGTATACTTCTAGTACTAAAATCCTTTAAATTTATAAGGAGTATCATTTCTTTTAAATAAACAGTATTTCGATATATGCAGAAGTCCAATTTCTTTGTACCCGACGTATGACACGCAACCGTAAATTTCGATTGTATTTTGTGTGTGTGTGTGTGTGTTAAAAGTGCGCGTTATACGCCGGATCTCATATGACACGCAACCGTAAATTTCGATTGTATTTTTTTTTGTGTTAAAAGTGCGCGTTATACGCCTGATCTTACGGTATATGCAAAAATTATACGAATTTGCTTATCTACAGTACATTCATTCACGAAAAACGAATTCAGTAATCTAAATATTAGTTTTATTGTACCTTAATATACACAACCATCCATTAAAGTATAATACCGTGTTCTACTTTACATAGATGTTTTCATGTTATATGAAGTACTAGAGAATTATTCATTCTTGACTATATTTGTGAAAAAAAAATGGAAAAAAAATCGGGTGAACTTTTTTGGGGATCTCATCAGAAATTTCAAATATTACAATGATGCATTCATATTGTGCATAAAAAATAATACCACAATAAGAATATAAATCAAGTTTGGAAAGGGTAATTTTCAATGTATTAGCTCATACATATATCTACAGGAATGATTTTTTTTTTATACCTTGGACTTTTCGGATATTTCAAGCATTTGTGAAAAATTAATTTTTATTTAAGTACCCAACTACGTTCGGAACTGTGATTTTGCAAAAGCGTATAAATGGATAATATTTATGACATTAGTGTTTATAGTTTAAGAATAAATAGAATAAATTGTTTTAAGAATAGTATTACAACAAAAAATTATTTAAGTACAATATTTTGACAAAAAATGAACATAGAATGACCCCCATTTTCAAAATATTCTACTTTTGTAAAAAATGCTTCTATTGTAATAATATTTTGCCTGTATATAGCTCAGACCTCTGTACAGAGGCTCAAATAGAATTTTTGAAATATATAGTTTACAAGTGGGTTTATTCATGTTTTACGACAACAGAGGGGAGAAATTTTAAGAATAAAACGCCGATAATTATTTCAAATGGTTGTAACTCTGAAAATGTGAATTTTTCAAAAATCATAGTTGAGCCTCAGTACAGAGGTCTGAGCTATATACAGGCAAAATATTATTATAATAGAAGCATTTTTCACAAAAGGAGAACATTTTGAAAAAAAGTTATTCTAAGTTAATTTTTTGCCGAAATATTGTATTTAAATAATTTTTTTTTTGTCAAAATGTCAAAATAATTTTATACATGTATTCTAAACTAAGTGACACTAAATATCATGAGAATTATCCATTTATGCGCTTTTTTTTAAATCACGCTTCCGAACGTAGTCGGATACCTTAATGTAAAAAATATATTGCACAAAAATATGCAAGCTATATTTTTTTTATATATATCTTCGTAAGGTAAAGAAAAAAAGAGTGATTTCCTTCAACGTTCGTTCAAAAAACCTACAATAGAAAAAGTTCCTTTTGAACACATTAATCAATCTTTCCTTATTTGTTTATTCATATATTTCTTGTAATAATTCTACATTTGTATTCTGCTTTTGCAATATAATATTTTCTTATTCAAAATAAATCATGACTGAAATTAGGTGCATCCATGGCATTTCAAGCATTTATAACTGCCGCATTGATGTTTTGTAACCGTCTTCTCAGGAAAATCCATTCTCATGTATCGTAAAGTATATTTTTCTTTTACAAAAAATATTCAAAATGTTAGAAAAGTCTTACACAGCTTTTAAAAAAGTTAAACAAAGTTGCCTTTCATCACAAAAATATACCCGAAGCGTTTTGAAAATATATTTTTGACTCAGAAATGAGTGATAGTTTACTAAAACTGGTCCACCCAAAAACTTACAAACCTGTCATTGTTTATTTAGGGTTTTGAACGATAGGAAATGTTTTGGAGGAATTTTTTTTTTATTTCTTTTCTAGACTGTTACATCTTAAACATATTTTCGCTGGAATTTTTTTAATTCTAAGCTACAGATAAAAAGGTTAAATAATATTTATATTCAAAGAACTCTAAAATAACTTATTTTATTATTTTATTTTTGGTATAATACATTCTTCCTTTCCGTGTAGGGAAAATAAATTTTAAATTGAATCTCTATATTGATTTAAAACATTTTTTAAAATACCTATTAAATAATTGTTTTTAAACTTCACTTTAAAAGGGTACAGTAATACCAGTAACTTAGCGTTAGGTGGGATAGTGATAACCGCGTAAGTCGGAGCATTATGCTCATGTAAATACATATAAATTATTTTAGCTGGGGCTGAAGAAGAAAGAAAATAATAATTTAGAACATAAGATTTTTAATAAAATATTCTATAACACAATTACAAAATCATAAATAAAATTTATTTTGTTGTAGAAGATGTCATAAAATCTGACAAGTAGTCTGCCGGCTCAAAGATTTTTTTTACTCCCACAAAATAATGCTAATAATTCTTTTTATTCCTTTTTTTGTTGAAAAAAATACGCTCTACGTAGTAGTAAGTATTTACTAAAATTTGTAATTCTTTTCCAATTAAATTGAGGCAGCTCAGGTGTCATTCTCGTCATTCGACCATGGTTCCAAATTACAAGGCCGTTGCCAATAACGTTCATGCTGTTTTATAGTGCGACGTTAATAAACTTTCAAATAGTGAAATCTATAAAAAATGTCGATATTAAATTTTAATTTTAAATGCTACATTTCAAGCAACTTTCAAATTATTTACATTTTCTGATAATATTTAAAGAAACAAAAAAAATTATTTTCTCGGTGGGAAATAAATGGTTTATGGTGCTATATAAATCCTTTATATATTTGACATTCGAGTAGAAAATAATTATTGATCTAGAAATGGGGAAAGGCAAAGAATTGACTTGTTTGAACATTTCTTATATTCCTTCACATCCATTCTCTTTTACCTTTGCTACAAAGAACTCAGTGAAAGAACACTCTAAAAAAAGACGGTAAATGCAGCCTAAAAAGTTTGTTGAAAGTACCTCAGTTAATGGCGTATTGATGGCTCCCTTTAGAGTACTTAGCAATAACTTTTTCTCTCGATAAAATGTAGTAGCGAAACATGTGAGAAGTTTATAGTCACAAAAATAATAGAATAACTTAGAACCTTTGGAAGAAATCGACATCAATTAAGGTATCCAACTACCCTAAAATTGTGATTTTTTTTCAAAAATTGGCAGTTTTTTTTATTATTATTATGATTTTATTTTATACGTCATCTTGTTAGCTATATAAAAGTTCCAAGTTTTTTTTTTTTTTTTTTTACATTTTTTAAAAAAAAAAAAATAAAAGTTCTTTTTTTTTTTTTTTTTCCATTCTCTAGAACAAAAACTACAAGTGTTTATGTAAAAGCAGATGCCATAACTTTAAACAAGATGTCAAAATTTACGAATAGTATTTTTAGTATTAAGATGAATAGTATATTTATAATTCTTAATAAATTTCATTTAAAAGATGTTTTGGATGCATTTTAAATGTAGCTCGATAACATTTATCTAAATGTGCTTTCATTTGAAAGGAATTATAATTAGAAACGAAATATTTAACATTTTAATTCGAGTATGTTATCTTAAATGGTATTTAAACAGAATAACCGAGAAACGCAGAAGTGTTCAGGATCCTTTTAACAACCTGAAGACGAATGGTTAGCACTTCTAAGCGCTTTCAGAAGAGAATAATAAATAACCCATTCATCCTTTTCCCATGTTTATATATCCAGTGTCTCGAGACACATCACAAACCTAATCCCTTTTCGAGCAATTACACTCTACGAATAACTGACCGGAAGGGCAAGTGCAACCGGCCTTGTTGAGAACTCACTAGAACCATTTACGGTAACCAACGAAAGGCTTACTCAGAGACGTCTTTCAAACTACGAAGTGCTTTGTGCATCCAAATGAAGAAGATCCACTGCCAGAAAGAAACGGCCCAGACGGACGCCACTTCAGATAAGATAACACCGACCTATACCGGCGACGAGATATTTTAAAGACAATTTAATATACCCATGATCGTAATTTAGACTTGTTTTAAAAAGTGAACGAATACACACAATCTACCTCACAGAGGAAAAAAAACGAATGGCTACCGGTTTTCCTACGGGTCTCCGCACCACGTCGTGTGGAATACATATTCGAGATTTGGCCGATTAGGCATTCCAAATTGCTCACGATTTGTCAATGAATGAGAGATATTGAGAAGGATCGTGGCACGAAGCAGATTTTTTTCTTCTCCTTATGGGTATAGAGTTATCTCGGGGAGGTAACTGTAAAGAATGGATATAGCCAGTTAGAAATTTCGAAATGTTACTTTGTAAAAGATAAACTAAACTCGTAAGTTATTGAGTTT
>BMAV01015305.1:106117-136356 GCA_019973955.1 Trichonephila inaurata madagascariensis
TGTGTGTGTGTGTGTGTGTGTGAACTAATAGTAAGAATTGAAAAATGTATTACTGTTTTTTGAAAGAATCACATCGATACTAAATTAATATTTATTCAAAGTTTGGTTTATAAAAATATGAACTCAGTTTTTGTGGCTGCGGTAATCGACTAATCGTTGACACGAATTCGTGAAGGGCGTCATTTTTGTCGAATCGTCGGTTCGAGTCCTGTAGCCACTAAAGACTGGTGGCTGAGATGGCCGAGAGATCATGATTGTGAACTCGTGGTCAATGTTATCTAGCCGCTGGTTCAAAACCTAATGCCATTGAAGATCCGCCGTATAGAAGAGCATATGCCCGTGTAATCTATTGAGGCTCAAAGTACATCCCCTGGTGTGGTGTAGAAGTATGAAGATGGGGTTTCATTCTCGACCATGGTTAAAAATTACGAGGTCCTTCCTTAATAGCCCTGGTATTGGTTCAGTGGGCTACGTAAATTAAAATCAAATGATAGCCTCTATAGCCTCGTTTTATAAAGGGGCTGATGCACGTCAAATTTATCGAGGCTTAATATCCCTCTCGTTGTAGTGGTGCGGAAATGTTGTGAAAGAAGGTTAAAGCTCAGGTGTTAGCCTCGTTCTTTAATTGCTATTCAGAATGATGAAGTGCGTTAAATATAAGTCCTCATGTAGCACCGTATAGCGATGTTAAGAAGCGATTACTAAATTCAGTTTTTATTAATACATACAGAAAAAGAAAAAGCTTAATCTTCAAAAAATATCCAATAATATTTGAGTTGAAAAAAATGCACAAATTATTTTGTCTTCCATAAATTAATTCAAAAGTATTCATAGCAAAACTGAAAAAAATTTGCACATATATGATAGAAAATATTATTTATTTGTTATGATAGTCTCGTGATTACTAATAAGGTTTTAATGAGGTATTACAGGAAAAGTAATCATAATAAATTTCCAAAATATGACTTTTCAGAGGTCTCTTTATCTTTTATAAGTTACGATTTCTTAAATATTTTAAATTAAAATGACTCTTTTTAATATTTCATCTTCTAACATCAAAAAAAGTATGTTCTCAAAACTTTTCAATTTTTTAAAATATTATTAAAGATTCTGTTGGTAGTTTCATCCATAACAAAATATGTCGAAAATGAAAGGTCCAAAAATTTCGCTTCACTTACGTTAAATTTAAGAAGAAAAATTCAGACTCTTACTAACTGACAGATCCTTGAGCAAAGAGCTTTCTTAAAACACCTTTACAATGCTAACGAATTTCCTTTTACTCGATAAAGATAATGTCGTTACTTCTTTCAAAAAAGGTATAATAGCTTTGAAAGATTCTCTCTAGCATGAAACCCGGTCATATGCTTTAGTCAAACAAGTTTTAAAAGCTTTCAGAGTAATTGATTTATTCTGCGCTTTCTGAAAAGTACTTCACATGGAACAGATCGGTTTGGAAAAAACCCGATAGGAACTAATTACTAAAGCAGAGGATGATAATTTGGGTCATGTCATCTTTAGATTATAATTGTATTAGCTCACAGAAAATTTATACTTAAGTTATTGTCATTTGCGGGGAAAAATAAAGTTCTTTAACTATCAAGACAAGTTTGGTTTGTTGATGCCATTATTAGTAAAAGAATACTGTTAATTAGCTGTGTGCGACAATATTATCATTTAATTATTAATAATAACAGACTTTGGTAGTAAAAGTTATGTTTGTTCAATATTTGCCAAAATAGATTATCTCTTTATATGTAAAGGAGAAAAGTGGCTCACTCATTGAAATTTGGTAAGCATGTTACTTTTGTTGATTAGAGACCTGCTAAGAAAGGGTTTTGTGAAACTTGTCTCCCAAGAGGGATTGCATTGGATTAAGAGGTGTTATAGATAAAAAAAAGTTCTTCTTTTTGAACTTTTAGCTTTACTTAATTCAAATTTGGTAAGCATGTTTCTTTTGTTAAGCAGAGAACGAGTTTTATTGAAACTGATTCTCAAGAGGAGTTAAAAGGGTGTTATAGTTACAAGAAAAAAGTTTAGTGTTTGAACTATTAGACCTAAGGAGTTAAGATTTTGTAAACATGCTTTTTTTTTGTCGAGTAGAGATCCGTTAACAATAAGTTTTATTAAAGTAGATTTTGAAAGGGTGGTTAAAAAGACGTATAGTTAACAGAATGCTCATTTTGGAACCATTAGACCTACAGACTAAGAAATTGGTACGCAAGAATCTTTTTTAAGTAGAAACTAACTAAGAATGTATTTTCAGGATATCAAATCTTCTGAGAAGTAGTGGCAGCGCATTGATAAAATAAATCCATTTTTGAACTAATAGGCCTACAGATTTGAAATTCAACAAACATGTTTTTTTGGTAAGTAGCGATGCGGTAAGAGAACGAATTTTGTGGGAAACGACTGCGGAAAGGGGTTACTTGAATGTAAAAGATAATAATGTTTCTATTTCAAAAATTCAATTCCTGAACAATTTAAATCAATAGGAGAGGGGTATAAGAATATTTTTCTATACACTCTAAAGATTAATGTAAGAATTTGCGTAAAAATAGCTTAAGAACAGCATATAAATACAAAGCAAAATATGAAATACAAAGCAAAACGGATGGGTAAAGGCTCGCTATTTTCATATAAAGTTTATGTGCTGACAACCCGTATTTTATTCATTTATGCTTTTTTTTTTCTTAAAATCAACTTCCTCTTAACTCATATCCCTTGCATAGCAAAAGCGATTATCCCAAATTTAATTTGAAGTACAGAGAGGTTGATGCACGTAAAATCAGTTGAGGCTTAAATCCCACATGCGGGTGGGGAGAGGAAGTTTGGAAAAGAGGGATGCTAGCTCAAGTTTAGTTTTCATCACCTAACAGCGGTTCAAAATTACAAGGTTGTCTCCAAAAACCCTCGTATAGCTTCAAAGGGCGAGGGGGGTAAATTAACAATTAATCATAAATTAAATTTCCTTAAACGAAATGAGCCTAAGAATTAATGATGTTATTTCATGCCTCTCCGTAATTGTATGTAGTGTCAAATAATAATATTAAGATATTTATATTCCGTTTCCTAAATTAACTAAGGATTTTTCCCTTTTTTTCAAAATTATATCATTTTAGATATATTGCTAATTGATTATTGTAGCATTCGTTATTCTGAATGTTATTAAAAGCTTGAAAAATTTGACATTTAAAAACGTGATGTAATTTGTGTGTTCCAATTAATTCAGCTATTCGATTCCATGTTTTATTTGACTGTAATTATTAATATAATTTTAGTTTCTGAAACTAAGAGTATACGGTGTTAAATATCTATAAATGAGTTCAGTTTTCGTAAATAATTTTAAGCAAAAAAAATCTCGTTATGATGTCGGTTTTTATTTTAATTTACGTCACATTGTAAATCAACGCGAGAGCTATTGGCGACGAACCCGTGATTCTGAGATTGTAGTGTCGAACGCTTTTAACAGCATAGCTTTATAATAACATTTAAACTAGGTATTCAAGAACAAAACAAATAAAATACATTTATGGAAATATGTAAGATATTTAAAAACAAGTAATGTAAAAAAATAGTTTTTAAGTCAATTCCTACTTAGATCAACAACAAAATGTTTTATTTTAGCTACTTTTTATTAAATACTTACAATTAATATAAATATGTATATACATAGGACAGAATCACAGCATTAAGTGGTAATTAGTTTTTTTTAATTATCATTAAAGTATGGTATTGTCCTTTTAATTTCAGTCCAACTGAATGCTTTAACACGTGAGAAAAAAAACCTTTTCAAGTTTTGACACAAGTCGCCAAATGGGACGCTAAGTCGCCAACGGGACTGTATTTGTAATTCTTTAAATAATTAGTTTTAATCAATTAATGTTTATTAATTATAATTAAATTATTGTATTGTCATGCAAAATTATCCTGTATATAAAACTTCAGCTCAATTCAGCGCTTTAAAATGTATTTTATTAACAATTGAAAATTCCACCAAGATAAATAAATAAATATACAAATATATAAATAAATAAATATATAGACAGTGCGAGCTAATAGTAGGAATTGAATAAATATTCGAATTGATAAATCAGGAACAAAAACAGAAAAAAAAAATAAATGAAACAATAAATAAAGAATATATAAGGAAATTTATCTCGTTTTTGAATACTAACTACGCAACACTCATAATAATTTGTTCGACAATATCGAAGTACAATTTATTTTTTCTGGTGCTCTGTTATGAAATTATAAGTAAAAATATTTCAATTAATCTTGTATTTAAGTTTAATACTAGAGTAAATATTCATTTCCACTGCACGTATATGATTGCCCTTCTATTATGTGACTATCATATAGAGAATTATATGCAAAAATAATACATTATTTGCATTCATCCAGAAGACTGCATATTGAGAATTTAAATCCCTACCATTTTACGCTTAAATAAATACTATCAAAGCAAATAGAAGGAAAATTAGTTTAAAAAAAAATTCTAAATGATTTGAATTATTTTTTTACTGAATTAAGTATTATGTTTTTTTTTATTGTGGAATTTTAATACAAAATCATATACTACTGCCTTTATAGGCTTTGCCTTCATTTTTATTTCTGTATAAATGAAATTCACATTTACTGCTGCAGTAAATGACAGGTCACGCTTTTATACGTTGACAACAGAATGCAAATGCATTTGGAGATGAAAACATGCTGAGTTTTATGATATGTCACTGCATTCCAATGCATATGCTTTCATCCAATAAGATATGGGTTTGAAAGCATTTTAAATTTAATTTAAAATTCCGTTCACATTCGTGAATAGAAAGATGCATAAAAGTTTGCATCTAAAGTGCAGTGCATGAATTTTACTGCAATTGTGAATTCGATTTTCCTCAAACACAAAACAAAACTACTCAGACTTTTTGACATTTTGCTCTCCTACATTCCTTTCATCGCTTTAAGCATTGGATTAAAAAAGTCTGGGAAATCAAATGATTCTTTTTTAATCTGTAATTAGTTTGTTTATCTGAAAAAAGTTTGAAAGTAGCTGACCGCAACGTACATTCAAAATAGCTGAGAATCATTCTATAGCACATTTTTAAAAGCTTAGCAAAAATGAGTTGTTTTCAAATGAGTCGTTTGATCTTTTTGAATTTCCACTGTTAATTTACTCTCACCCTATATATATAGTGGGAGTTATGAGCAATATAGGAGTGGTGATTGTTGTAGGAAATATGAGAAATCGTTCAGAAATTAAGAACTGAAGCATTGATAGGATGCTCCTGGGTGAGTTTTTGATGATTTACACTATTCATTTGTGAATATACTGAGTTTTTAATTTGAACTTTCGGATTTTAAATATTTTTTCTTTCTATACGACCACTTTAAAGATGGGTGCATCATCTTTGGTGTTTGATGGTTCAATTATATTGTGCACTTAATTATTTTAGAGCTTTAACTTTTTAATGTTATAATATCTTTCAGAATGCGATGGCGAATAGTTTAATTTTTTAAGTATTAACTTTTTGAATTTTAAATTTTTGAGAATTGGATAGTTCCCCCAATTAACTTACCAAGTTGTAATAGGGGGAAGGTTGGCACCATCAAACTAGTTTAACCCCACTTATCGGTCCAAAGTCCGAGGTTGCACTTGGATATTTTATAGATTTTTATTTTATAAAATTTTTAATTTTGTTTGAAAACGTTGGTATTTTACTTTCTATATTAGCCATTGTGATATTTTGAAATGAGATTTAGTATTACAAAATTCATATAATTTCAATTTTTTAATTGATTTATATATATTTAAATATATATATAATGTTCAAATTTTCAATCGTTAATAAAATATAAAATACTTTCTATTCATCCATTCAAGTGCAAATACATTTCTTTAAACTTGTAGTGAATGAGACTTGATGTTAATACAGTTTTTTTTTCAAATATTAACTCATTAATTACATTAAAAATGAATACATAGTAACAAACAAGAATAATAGTCTTGCAGCATATATAGAAGGAAAAATCGTTTGTTGTGTTCCTGTAGCGCAATGGATTTCTAATCCAAAGTTCGTGGGCTCGAATCCCATCTGGAATGGCCTAATTTCTGAGAATGTGATTTATATTTACTAGGCTATTTTATTAGAATAATTAAATTTAATGAATGAATAAATAGTAGCAAACAAAAAATTGTCCAATACTCTATATAGAAAGGAAAATGGAAAATTGATAGGAAAATCACTTTCTATTTTGTCATTTAATAGTGTGATTCTATTATATGTATATACATATTTATATTAATTGTAACTATTTAATAAAAAAATTAACTAAAATAAAGTTTTTCTTTGTTGACCGAAGTAGGAAATAACTTAATTTTTATTTATATTACTTGTTTCATTGCAATACATATACATGTAATAATGTGAAAACATTATTAAGCAAAGATATTCTGTTAGTAGAGCCAAGATATGCATTAAAATTCTATGAAACATAGTAATTTTGAAATAATGGAATGATATCGAAAACTATCTAAAGTGGTTCTACAACTTTGTTTCTTATATATCACGATAATATCGCTTACATTTTCTAGGTAGTGTGCGAAACGTTTTGTTAAAAAGTTGGTTTTTAGGGAATTGTTTCTAAAAATAATTTTAATATGAATATATTTCAGTGAAAATAATTCAAGATAATTGTATGATAATTCTATAATGAATCGAAGTTAACGTAGATTGTCATTTTTATACAAATGATACTTAACTTTCCAATAAACAAGGAGTTGTGCATCTACTGTCAATATACATATAGTATATTGATTGCTTCAACATTAAAATTCAAAGTTATATATATATATGTGATGAATCCTCAACCCTTCAAGTGTCAGTTGGGGTAAAACCTACAAGAACAACTCAACCCGCCTCCCGCATAAGAACTTTGACTTCGACTCCAGCTAACTTACGAAGAACCACGTGAACGAACGACGCACTGGCTCCTGATCGACACTGAAATAAGACTCGTTTTGCCATGGCTTGGAGTACAGATTGCTTTGTTGAACATTAAAGATAATATGATAAACGGCTTCACGTTGCATTTCTCCTGTCATTCCAAGAATTACTCCAATACATGATATATATATATATATATAAATCTATATATATACATACACATACATGATGTATGTGGGCAACGTATCTCTTATTTGAACTTTAATCAAGTGACAAGGACGAAACTTGAGTTGGCACCCCACACTGTAAACTTCTGCATTACTCAACATGGAGACTTTAAACTGTGACAGATTTAGCGATCATCAGTTCTTGTACAAGGAGGATCCATGATTTTATTTGTTTTTTACCAAGTTGAGTAATCATTTAAGAAAGTTGGTTAATAGTGAATATTTTGAAGAAATTAAGTCCAATTCTCAAAGTACACGTAATATATATATATATATATATATATATATATATTTTTATGTAGATTGGGATTCGAGGATTTTAGGCAAATCAGTCGCAAAGAGCAAGGCAGTTCTTCAGTAGTAATGGAAATTTATTGTCGAAAAACATTCCTTGAAATACAGGATCCACAGCAAAATTTGCAGAATACATTTAAAAAAGACTTCATTCCTTGAACCATGAGTGTCTAAAATACGAGTATGTTAAAGATTTTTCACAAGTACTCTCTCGTTCTACTCAACAGCCGAAGCAATCACTAATCGCTGATCGACTCTTCAATGGTCAATGCAAAACTACTAATTGCTAGTCAAAACAACACAAACTCAGTTTCGGTGAGTGACTCCCTATTTATATAAGTATCAAGATTCTTTCAAGAAAGATCCCCTACATCATAGATTGCGAAATTAGTAGGGCTCTCCACTAATTTCCTGAATAATCCATAGGGCCACCAGCTCACCAAACTGATCGTCAAGCTGTCAATATGATCGTCAAAATGGTGCCAACTTGGCTCTATCACAAAGTTTCCATTGAATTGCCATTATAATATAAAGAACAACGATGCTTACGAATATTACAATTTTTAACGTAAAATAAATACAACATGGAATGATATAAACGTATTACACATACAGATATAAATTATTTACCCCAATTTAAAAATTCATTACACAAAAGGCATAGCATCATATATACACTGCTGGCCACAGTAAATGCAACAACCTGAAGGAAGCATGCAAATAACATGAAATTTACAACATGCATTAGCGGAGGTGAGATATACAAATGATTAGAGTTTCAGCGCAGACACACATCACACGCGCCTGTGGCGCCACCTCAATGAGCTATTTAAGGCTAGGAGATTTCAACGATTTCAAGTTCACCAATTGTATTTTTCTTGTGGTTTTTTCAAAAACGATCAGTTATGTCTCGTAGAAAACAGCGATCAGCTTTTGATCAAGTATCCGAGTTCGACAGAGGAAGGATAGTGGCCTAACGAGATTGTGCATTATCTTTCATGGAAATCGGTAGTCGTGTTGGACGAAACCAAACAACTGTAATGCGGATATGTGACGGTTGGATGCAGGAGGGTAAGACGGACCGACGTGGTCCATCGCATCCACCTCAGTGAACCACTTCACGTGAGGACAGGCAAATTGTGCGCATGGCAGTGACGGATCTCTCAGTCACATCACGAACCATAGCACAGCACATTGAGTCTGTAACACATCATTGAGTGTCTGCGCGTACCATTCGATGCCATTTACAGCAGAGTGGTCTGTCCACAAGAAATCCATTGCTTGGTCTACCCTTGATGCAAAACCACAGATGTCTCCGCCGCCAATGGTGCGATGAAAGAAGGATGCGGGTGGCAGAATGGAATGAATTTGTGATTATTGACGAGTCACGCATCTGTCTGCAATACCACGATGGTTGGATTCGTGTCTGGAGACACCGTGGAGAGAGGACGCTGAACAGCTTCGTTATGCACCGCCATACTGGTCCTGCACCAGGTATTATGGAATAAAGCGGTATTGGATATCACTCTCGCCTTTCTCTAGTACGCATTGCCGGTACTTTAAACAGCCAGCGCTACATCTCCGAGATGTTGGAGCCAGTTGACCTTCCTTACCTTCAGGGCTTGGCCGCAACCATATTTCAACAGAATAATGCGCGACCACACCTGGTACGCATAGTTCAAAGGTTCTTCGTCAATCACCAGATTGAATTGCTTCCCTGGCCTGCTCACTCTTCGCATCTTTCACCGATAGAAAACATTTTGTAAATGGTTGCTCGATGATTGACCCAGATTACACCACCAGCTGCCACACCAGATCAACTTTGGCAACGTGTGGAATCTGCCTGATCTGCTGTACCCCAAGAACACATCCAAAGTCTCTTTGAATCAATGCCGAGGCGTGTGGCAGCTGTGATCTCCAACAATTGCGGCTATTCTGGCTACTGATTCTGACAGGAACCACACTTCACAGAAGTCTATAAATTTAATCATTTGATACTTGGTCAAACATGTTATCTACAAAATAAATTTAGTTGTGCTATCTCTTGTCTTTCTTGGTGTTGCATTTACGGTGGCCAGCAGTGTATATATATATATATATATATATATATATAATCTTATTCTCTACAAACAAGAGATAATATATATAGTCAATAATCACATAAATCTAATAAAACAAAAATATAAATGCAATTATAGCATGTTAGTATAGGTCAAAATATAAGATTAGTCGTATAGTAGCACTCTTAGCTTTTTTTAGGAACTATAATTGTACTAGGATAGTTATATGTAGCCTATATTACTAGGCTATATATATATAGTTCAATACACATTTATACTACTCATCTTCTCCTTTTGCCTCAAAGTAGTATGTTTATAAACATACTATTTTTAGTGCTTTTATAAAACCATAGATTTTTAATCTGTCTATATTAATCAAGCTTGCATATTTACATCGTTTTTCACAAATTTTTATTTCTATAAAAGCAAATATCTTTCTTTCAAAAATATGTAACTGAAATTGAAACTTAGAAGGATTTCTCTCCATCTTGCTATCTTTAAAATGGAAAACGAAATTTATTGGAAAACTTCCGAATTTTAAGAAAGCGCTGCTGAAGAATTTACGTTGCTATTCCTTTCATGGTTCTTTTTGAAAAATGCCCTGTTTCATTTATTTATTTTCTTACGAGCTTACATTTTATTACAGAACCTCTTTTAAAAATGACCCTTGAAAATAAAACAATGTAAAAAGTGTTTATATTTTCGCGTTTTATTGCACATAAGAAATGATGTCATGGTACGGAAACTGATATCCAATGTGTAATAACTGGAACAGAAAACAATATGTGTGTACACTTACCTTGCTTTCAACATTATTTAAATCGATTTTTACTTGATATCTGGGGAAATGACAAATGGAAAATCTCTTATGAGATCGCATTTCGTTCTACATGAACATCAAATTCAGAAGTCATTTAAATAATATATTCGAATTTTTAAATAACATTTCAAAAGTTTCATAAGAATTGCTTAAGTATATATTTTTGATTAAATTCTATATACACGTTCATTTATATCGCTCATTTTAATGCTCAAATAATAAAATCTTGCTTTTATTGTTACTACTATTACTGTTACTAATTACTTCTATTGCTACACATGGTTGAAAGTTGAAAGTAAATATTTTATTTAATCCTACATATATGGTTCATTTTTCAAAGAGACTTCCTGGTCTTAAGAGTTTTAATTCAAAAAATCTATAAATACACTTATCCATCTACCCTAAAATAATGATTTTTTCAAAAAATTGATAATTTTTTTTATGATTTTATTTTGTGGGACATCTTATTAGCTTTATAAAAATGCCAAGTCCTTTATTTTCCATTCAAGCTTTTAAAATGCTCATGTGACTCAAAATAAATGTCAAACTTTAAAATGCGTTTTACTCGAAATGTGTGTTTTTTCGAAAAGTACAAACGGGGACAGCTATTTCTCAAAAATTTTTAAATAATTTGCTGAAATTTTGTGTGTATGTTCTGTATAACAGTAGAACGTGTTTTAACACAGACAGATTTATCAATCACTGTTTTATTACAAAATTTACAGTTCTTTATGTGAACATAATCACTTTTTTTAAGCAGTTTCATATAGTTGCTAAGATTAAATGCTCTAATTTTAGTAAAAATTAAAATATATCTTATCCTGAAGGTCATCTTAAAAAGGAATAGCAAAGTAATACATCAAAATTGAAAAATTGAGAATTCGTTCATTTACTGTTTGTACAGAGCGGGCCCCGTTTATGTAATCTTTTGTAAATTTTTACCCATTTTTTTCTCATTTTAGTAGTAATAATTTATTTTTTTTCTTCTTAGTTTTAGCCTTTTTTTCTTAAAATGTACTAAATAAATCTAACAACCACAAAAAAAATCTCCATATCTATACTTTTTTAAAAAAAAAAAAAGCTGTCGCAAGTAGTCGGATACCTCAGTATATTTAAAATTGATTTTCTCTCTCTCTCTGAAACTATTTCAGCTTGATTGGCCATTTAGTTAAATTCTCTTAAATTTCTTTATTTTTTTAAATTTTGATGCATAAAATTTTACATTTTAATACTTTTACTTATTGCAAGTAATTTATATGCCTTGGATTATAAGAATACCTTGGGTACGTATTAGTACAGAACAAAACATGGATATTTTATAAAATATGAACTTTGACATTTAAAACAAGAACTAGAACTCTCAGATCTAAATCTGTGCTAACTTTTACAGTAAATAGGTTTGAAAATATTTACAAAAATATCACAATTTTATCTTAAATAAGAGAAAAGCCTTGGGGAAAAGAAAACTCTCGAATCAACAAAAATAAAAGGCTGAAAAAAGTGCGCTTGGAATTTGTAAAAACATAGATTTTGAGACTGACAACACTCAGAAAACTTTCAATATCTTAATTTATACATGGAAAACAAGACAGGAATTTAGAACCATGTTTACAAAATATGTACAAAAAAAATATCTAAAAATATTTTGATCCTTTTTCGAGTGTTGCGAATTTTAAAACACAATTTTTTGTACGTTTGAACCAAGAACATTTTTAAGTAGCTATTGCATTTTGAAGTTGCCATTCGAAAGTTTGTTATGGGTTTTTAAAATAGCTTAAGATAAAAATAAATATGGCAATATATAAAAAGTTACGGTTTTCATAGTGTCTTATATAAATATATTGTATAAGATATTTGATTTAAAATGTGTTGTGTCTGTTTATTAAGATATTCAATTAACATTCAATGCCATTAACAGTTTTAAACACATTTGTGTATACATTTGTAATAATATTTTAGAAACAAACTTACTTTAATTTACTCTTTCATTCGTTCGCCTTTTTGTTTGTTTTTTTAGCTTGCTAATATTATACTTGCGATGTTTGATTAAGATACATCAGATCTAAAAAGAAAAAAAAATATGTATTATTTTAATAAATAATTTTTCTATTGAATTACCTAAATATATTTTATTAAAATAAACAAATTTATACTTTTGAACATTATAGGAATAAAATTATTGAAATTAGGTTGCTTTTAAAAATTGCAATTGAGGAAGTTTGAAATTTTACTAATGTTCGTAATTGGGATGGAAAAAAAAATTCAAAGCAAAATTGAAACGACCAAATATAATAAAAAGAAAATTTTCTTATATACATAACTCTAATTAATTAGTTTAATTATTTAGAATTTTTTTTGCTTGGTATTTCTTTCAAATAAGTGATAAGTGAACCTTTTCCAAAAGTAATATTCCTAAAAGTAAGAATACAGAGATAAAATGGCATGAATACAATTTTATATGTTGCAAAATCCTTGTTAACTGTTTCTTTATACTTATTAATTGCAGTACATTATATGAAATGTACTGCAATTAATAGTATAATAATTTATTCTTATTCTTATTTTATTAATTTTGATCTGAGATTTAAAAAAAATCATATTCTCTCATTTGAAGTAATATTTAATAATATCGAAGTAATACATCTTCTTGTCTTCAAACAGATACTAAACAAAACACGCATAATATTTCAATATCATTCTGAAATTTATTTTAAATGTTCATTACAAATTTTAATAATGCTTATAAAATATAAGACTGAAAAATATATAATTAATATTTTCTACTATTCTGAACAACTGTTTTGACTTATATATTTTGTAACGAAAATAATTTCACAAATAGCTTAAAATTATGTTCAATATGTATGACTATGTCATTAATACTAATAGTACCACTGAAACAACGAGAATATAAGAATATTTTAATGTTCTGCTGAGAAATATTATGAACTAAAACTCCGGGATACTTTAAAACATAATAAAAAACTTTGAAGAAGATAAATGAAATCGAGTTTCTATCAGAACTGTGTAGTAAGAGATTCAAGCAGCTCAGAAATAATATTTCGTTGTTATCATTACAATGACTCAAGACATCATTACAATGAAGTCTTCAACAGGTTATAAACAATCTTTATCTCCAATAAAACTATTTATATAAATAAAGCATTAATTCTCAATACTTCGAAAGTTTCTTCCAATCCTGTATATAAGTAAGGATATTATGCATTTTTTTAACTAACATCTAACCTACGATGTTATAGAATACAATAACAACTAAGGTACGGTATGACGTACTGCATAAATGAATAATTTTTTATATATATATTTAATGTCAAATGAACTATAATATACATATAAAATTGTTTTTTAAGAATATTATTACAACAAAAAATTATTTAAATGCAATTTTTCGGTGAAAACTGAAGAAAGAATGACATGTTTTAAAAATGTTCTCCTTTTACGAAAAATACTTCCATAGTTAAAATATTTTACATATATATAACTAATAATTCTGTACAGAACCCGAACAACACAGTGGAGAAATTTTGAGAAAAAAAACACCGATAATTATTTCAATTGGTAGCAACTCTGAAAATAAGAGGAATATTTCAAAAGTCCCAGTTCAAACTCTGTAGTAAAGTCTTAGCTGCCTACATATAGATACGATATTATTATTATAGAAGCATTTTCTATAAAAAGAAAATCCTTTGCAAATGTAATGTTTTTTTCTTTATTTTTTGCCAAAAAATAATGAATTTAAATAATTTTTATAGGAATAATATTCTTATATATATATATAAAACAATTTTTCATATGTATATTTTAACTCGAGTGACACTAAATATCCCTAAAAAATTATTCAATTACATGCTTAATATTGCTACCGAATCGCGGTTCCGATCATGCACACGCGCGTAATTACCCTCCTTGAGTGAGTGAGTTTGGTGTCTTATGGCGCAAGAACCAGTTATGGCTATACTGCGCCAAACATTCATAGGTCTGTGGTCTGGACGGGAAAAGAAGAAAAGGAGAAATTGGATGACAAGATAGAGGGTCGAAAATAGAGAAGGATCACTGGGGTACCCCGGGGTCGTGACACTAGTGTTTACTAAAGATAGCAAACCCCTTGGGAAAAGGAAAAGATCACTAGGGTACCTCGGGATTGGGACACCCGTACCCACCTAAAGAAGGTGAGCCCCCTGAAGGGTACCCTCCTTGACCTTAGCTTAAGTTAACTTTAACCTAACCTGAGTAAAACCTTAAGTTACTTTATCAAGCAAAAGTTTACTAACAGGTAAGCAACAATATAATTCACACAGTAGTTATCAATCTTTCAGATGACATTCTTGTCCAAGTTTTACGATAGCTTTCTACTTTTCTATCTATCACCTCTCTTACTCTTCACAAAAAAGTGAGTTCGTCCTTTCTCCAGGATTTAAATTCTGTTATTTCATTAATTGTTGACTTTAAGCGTAAAGTTTACATCAAGCATAAACTACTGTAAATAGCCTTTTTCTTATTTCTTTTTGCAGTTTTATTTCGTTATTGTATTTGACCAAAATTAAGCTGTATTCTCCATTTATTTGACGCAGTTGAAGAAAAAAATATTACTCGTATCTTTCGAATTATGGCTCCGAAATTTGCAAGAGAATAAGAAGTTATTCCATGTAATCTTCATGAATTATCTGAGGAGAAATAAAAAAAAAAAAAAAAAAAAAACCACCAGGAAAATGCAAATTCATTTCGGGAAAGTGATAGCGATCTTAGTAATTAAAAATGAAGGGAACTATAACAGAATTGTTTCTTAAAAATGTATGTCGGATGAAAATCCTGAAAAACTATTTCAAGACGAAGATTTCTACTTTGGTAAAGATAAAAATCACAAAATGATGCTAAACAGAATTCGTTAAGAGATTGAGAAAGAAAATGTTGAACATTGTACAAGTCTTAGAAGTATTAAAGAATTCACATAATAAAAAAAGAGAAAAATAGAGTTATACACTTCCGAAGAGAAGAGTTACAAAATTAATTGATGAAATTGTTTATTTATTGATTGTTGGTTGGCTATTTATCAACGTAGCAATCTAAACCATCGTAAGGAATATTAGAAACAGACCTTGTAATATTGAATCATAGTTCAATGTCAAGGTCATCATAAACGATACCTCTCAATCTAAACTTCCACACTACGCCAACGTAAGGACTTCAACAGGTTTAGTGTAAATTTTTAAACGGCGAATATGAAATTTTGGAGTGAGTGAGTATTTAATAGCATCGCACTAAAAGCAACACGAAAGCTATTGTTGAAAGATCTCGTAACTGTGAACATCAGTCAAGTGACGAGGACGACACCTGAATTGTTCCCTCACTCTCCTAACTTCCACACCAAGTTTACGCGAGGACTTTGTGCCACAAAAGATTTAACATGTATCATCCCCTACGTACGGTGGATCTCAAGTGGCACTAAGGCTCAAATTTATGATACACGGGACACGAATTCGTGATCACTGCCACTATTATACCACTGCCCCGGAATTCGAGAACATACGAGCACAAATATAAATAATACAAAAATATTATGTAGATCATATTTTTTTGTTTGTTGATAAACTCAATTTTCCCTTATAACTATTTTCAATTACTACTATTGGATCACAATCTCCCTATATATATATATATATCTTGTTCAAATTTTTTATCGTTGATAAAATACTCTCCATTCCTACATTCCAGTTCAAATATATTTTTTAAAACTTGTAGTGGATGCCACTTGATGTCAATACAGTTTTTTTTCAAATATTAATTTATTAGTTACATTTAAACAATATAGTAAAAAAAATAATAGTCCCGCACCTTATACAAGAAGGTAAATTGATCGTTGTGTCCCTGTAGTGCAATGGATAGCACGTTGGACTTCCAATCCAACGGTCGTGGGTTTGAATACTACCTGGGATGGCCTGATTTCTAAGAATGTGATTTATGAATGAATAAATTGTAACAAACAGAAATACTAGTGTAACACCATATATAGCATAGAAAATGGAAAATCGCTTTCGATTTTGCCATTTAATATTATGGTTCTGTCATATGTATATACAATATACAAATTTATATTAATTGTAACTATTTAATAAAAAGTAACTAAAATAAAAATTTTCTTTGTTGATCTCTGTTGGAATTGACTTTTTTTATATATATTTTACTTGTACTTTTATTATAATAATACTTTTATTATAATAATAATTCATCTGCAAAAGCGGAATGAAGGAAAACGACTAAGTCGCAAAAGTACGACACGTGTTTACCCTTGCACAAAATGAAAACGAGCCCACTGGAGAGTTAATAGCTAAACTTAGAACAACATTTTGTCTTACTAACAAGGTGCTTTTTGAAAACTTTTCGAATTAATTTAATGCAATTCTAAATGCAACTGTGTGTGTACTTCATCCTATTTATATAAGCTTCCTTTTATGACTGGATGCAAACTTAACTGGGGAAAGTGTAGTAGGCCACATACCAGAACAGTTCCTCGAAAAATTAAGTTTATTTAGGGGAAAGAGGTGTTTTAATTGAATTCCGGGCGTGTCGAAAGCAAATGAAAAATTCCACTTACTCTCCAGTCTTCACAGTGGAATTTTCTTCGTTTTTCAAATATTCAGGAATGCATTCATCGCAAACGTCCTGTTCTTCCCAAACAACCCAGTTGAGTTTTAATTCATACCACACTAGAATGGGTTAATTGTGGGGTGAAAAATACACTTCTCATTCATTCTTTTTGTGATTCGTTGAGAAAATGCAGCCTACAACTCTCGTTAGCAAATGTTATACTATTCACCCATTCTAGGAAGTTTATTTGCACTTTTAATTAAATTTCTATTGTGTATAAATTAGGAGAAACTCTTAATTTTTGGTACCTTTGTATATCTGTATGAATAAACGCTTGTAAATGTTCTATTTTTAGCATTGTAACAAATGGTAATATTTATTATTTGTTTATTGAAATGACCGCTAGATGGCGACACCATACATAGTACTAGTTTAGTTCCCCCTGGTGGGAAACCGGGAGTTGGTTGATTAAGACGGTGGATTTTCTGGTGTACGCATCGCGAAGGGAAGTCCTTCCCCACATGTTCCTGTAATTTTATATATTTATCCTAGAACTGCATAAATGTACCTGTGTACAGTAAATAAACTGTATTTAGCCCTGAAGTGAATAAATTTCCTCTAATGATCTATCCATTCATCCCAGCGTGTTAAAGTATAAATTATAATCGTATATATGCCTGATTGTAAATATCACTCCAGAACCACCATTCACGCACTTAAAAGTTCTGATCAATGCCACTTTTAATCTTGTCCGCTGATTGATAGCCACAAATATTGCTGAAATAACGGAATAAATTAACTAATTTTGTAATAGATTTTAAAAAGTTTATTTAAATATTCGTTTTAAAATATGATTTATTAAAAGATAATTATTTTTATCATTGAATCACATGCAATTCCACATCCTGCCAACGGGAGAGCTTGAGAAGTGCAGATTAGTGCTGATAATTGTACTGCTCGCCAGATGTGGAACATGTGCCATTGGTTGTCGACCCCATTTATAAAGCATTAAAACGTTACATATAGTAACGTTATAGTATATAGTATAGTTACTATTTATATTAATACTCTGTAACTCGAAGTTTATTCAATCCGTGGTTTAGTAATCATGGACCATGATTACTACGTGTTCACCGGTTTGAAAAAAAATACCCATTACCTTTGAGTTTCATCCCCAAACTTATCATAACTAAGGTGATCAACCATACTCCTTTAGGGAGGACAGTCCTCCTTTAATAGGTTATGTCCTTCCTCGAAAAGCGTCCTCCTACTTGTCCTCCTTTTCAATATTTTAAAACTAATATGTTAATCTATGTATTCAGAGATGCTGGGCATAATGGAAAAGTTTACCAAAGAAGCTCAGAATTTTTACCAAACATTTTTCCAATATGTTTTAGAATGGTATGAAACAAATATCACAGGAAATAACAATGAAACAAATATCACAGGAAATAACAGTTTTCAATTGTGTTCTTTAACCTCATTGCAAGTAAATTGGGCAGATATAGAAAATTGTGTTGAGTTCTTATCGAAAGAAATGCCTGATATTAAAATCGATGACAACTGTCTGTTTGAAGAAATTAGAAGACTGAATGTATATTTAAATTCTAATAAATTAGAGCAATTGGAAAATAAACATGCTGAAATCAATAAGACGAGTGGAAATATTAAACCATTTAAAAAGTAATATATTTCATACGAGAATTTAGTTATTCTTGTTGAATTTACGTTGTGCTGCTCAAGAACTAATGCGGCAGTTGAAAGAGTTTGTTGAGCTGGTAATGTTTTTTAGACAGGGAAAAAATCAAGATTGAATGTTGATACTTTAGCTGCAGCACTTACCGTAAAATTCAATATGAAGGATATTTATTGCTGTAAAAAAATTTCCGATACGTTCGAAAATGATATATTGTCAAAATAAATTCATTCAATGGAAAAATACTTGTTTATATAAATATTTAAATGGGATATAAGCATAGGAAGTGTATTTTTTATTTGAATAAATAACATGTTTCATGTACTTACGTTGAAATTTCTTCTTAAATTTTTTGTCCTCCTTTTTCATTGTAAAAAAATTGGTCACCTTATCATAACACGAAAACTTTTCAAATTGTTAGAACGTCAAATTCCTCTGAATACTACATTTATAATAACACAATGAGTGTCATCACATCTGCAAAAATACATTTTTTCGTGTGTGTGAATTTCCGAACATTCGTATAAGAATTCTACACACGTAATTTTACATTACTTCTTTCTTTACCCGTCTTGGTGGCTCCAAAACTTTTCTGTATTCCAACAGTTTGCTTTAGGAGCTTGTAACAAAAAAAAATATAAAGAAAGCAAAATAAATGTCGAAAAAGAGAAAGAAAAAACGAGGAGTAGTAAAAAAAATGGAAAAGAACATCAAAAAAGAGCATAAAATAAACAAGTCCTTGTTTAGTGAATGGAGACTCGTAGCCTGTCGCTGGGTTAAATAGAGTGATGGTAATGAAAATAAAAAGTTATACTTCAAACCAGTTTTTTTTTTCTCTCTCTCTCTCTTTTTACCTTACACGTACTTAATGTGTGTTCTTGATCCTCCGTTCCTGAATTTTTCTCTTTTTGTTAACCCTACAAAATGCATTTCAGGTGAAAGTACGTAGTACTTTGGAATCAAGTTGTTATTTTAAATGACCCTTATGCATAAATTTAGAATTTAGAGTAAAAACAAAACAGAAAGGTCAGTAAATCTCACTCAGTTGTTTTACGTCTTAAATTTCAAAATTTTAACCATGCAACGTGTTCTATTCTGGTTTTCTACAAATCCTCTTGAGGGAAATATTCTTTAACAGTGAATTGAGTTTAAAAACCGCTTTTCGTAGAGATGACTTGATTTTATGCAAATGTAGCTACTGTTTAAGTGCCACTCGTTGAGTTTGCGGGAAAATGGTTAAGAATAGATCGTTAAGCTGAAATCCAAGTGATAGTAAGTAGAGACTGTGGTATTCGCGTATCTTAAGATTACTATTTGACGGTGAATTAGTCAGGAAGTGGTTAAGAAACCAAACTTGCAGCTGATCGAACAAACAGGCTTCAAAAAGAATCATACAATGAGCTTCAATCAAGATAAGTAGTTTCGATAATTTAATTATCTGATTACGGGTTAGGATATTTTATTGCTTCTCCCACAAAACCCCTCCTTCTGCAAACTTCGGGCCGTGACAACCATAAAACTATTTTTAATACATTTATTTTGTGTAATCAAGCTTAATTTTTATAGTTTTAATGTGTTTCATAATAAAAGCTCAGAATTGCATTAATTGAATTGCAAGCAATGGAGTTACGTACACCCCCGCATCGCAAGGATCCCAGGATTCTAAGCTGCCCGAAGGTTATGGTTTTGCAATCCTCTGTAACCTCCAAATTGAGGCCCAAAACCTGACATTGCATGGAATGCTCTAATATTCTCCGTTACGCCACTGAATGCAAGTATATAAAAGGCTCTGGTGACTGTAGAAATAATACTCCTCGAGCGAATAAAAAATAAGAACTAAAGTTGAAAGGCAACGACTCACTAACAAGTAATATAAAAAAAAATTCAAGTCAATTCCTACTTCGTTAGAAAAACTTACTGGCGCCATCTGTTGCAGATAAATGTAACTTCATCAGAAATAACGCATAATTAATTTAAAATTTAAAAATAAAATTTAATTAATGAATTAATGTTTGATCAAGTATCAATACAAGTTAAAAATATGTATTTAAACTTCAGTGAGAATGAATAAAACGTATTTCATTGATTGAAAATTTGAACAAGATATATGTATATAAATGAATAAATATAGGGAGAGAGTGGACTAATAGTAGGAATTGAAAAATAGATCGTGTCTTGAATCTAGAGATTTTATTAGATGCCAGATTTAATTACTCTTTTGAGTAACAGAAATTGATAAATCTTATTTTTAATAATTAATGAAATGACTTTTGACCATGACTTGAGTATATGATTTGAACCATAAACTTACTGATTCCCAGAGAAAAGTTTTTCAATTGTTACGCAATCTAAGCTACAAAAGAATTATCCGTTGGTTCAGTTATGAATCACATTTACTCCTAAATCACTAATGCGCAAATTAAGATGCATAACACAAAATAAATATTCGGCCCTTTTCTCCTACGGAAGCAAATCAAAGTGCTGTTAAAAGAATTCCTGGGTGTCATTTAGGGAAGCCATTTTGGGCAATCGCTTTAATCCTCTATTGTGTTCAACGTTAGTTTGATCTATCATTGTATTAATCATTATTCTATTGACGTCATCAGCAGTCTCTAGTTGAGATGGTGGTTTATTTGATGCATGTGCCGTAGCAAGTCATATAACTAATTTCAATATGAAAAGTAAGTATTAAGTTTTGGTTCATTCAATACATTTAATGGTAACACATTTGAACTCCTCTTTCTAGTAACTACTAAGGAAATAGCTGTTTATGACGATTCAGTCATGGTGACCTGAAGATGGTGCCTTGGATGTAGTTTGATTTGAACTGCTTATTTTTGGGATCAGACATTTAAATGCGACGTTTTTGATAATTAAGTCAAAAACATCATGAAATTTGAAGGAGATAATTAAAGCTAGTTACTTAGTTCTTAATCGTTTTATTGATAATCTTCACTTTTCAAAAAAGAAGCAACCAATAAAAAAAAATCAAACACATTTTCCTAGTAATCTTATTTTACCGAGTTTTATTACGTAACTTCTTCAAGTGTCTTCATTTGTTTTCGAATTGAACATATAAACAAAAGGATTAGTTGAACTAATTAATCACATGAGTTCTCTGTTCCTCTTTTTGGCACAAAGACAGATAATTTTGTTCGTTTACTTCAAGTTAATGAGTTATTTCCTATTTGGATTTTTAATTAAGAAATCCGCGATAAAGTACTCTATTAGTTCGTAATCTGGAACATAACGAGTTTGTAATAGTTTTTTGTGCTATATTTTGTTTCTTATAATTTTTCTATCATTTAAAGATTTACTAAAAATTTTACTTTGGACTGACTTTTATTTTAGAAAATCGGTCTTGGCTAACTATGTATTTCAGAGTTGTAAGTAATATAATATAAGAGAGTAAAATATATTTCATATTTGTATATATATCTTGTTCAAATTTTCAACCTTTAATAAAATACTTTTTATTCATTCACTCAAGTTCAAACACAATTTTTCTAACTTGTAGTGGATGTCACTTGATGTTAATACAGTTGTTTCAAATATTAATTCATTATAGTTAATGAATAAATAGTAATAAACAAAAACAATAGTCCAACAGCATATATAGAAGGGAAAATCGCCCCTTGTGTCCCTGTAGCGCAATGGATAACGCTTACTTCTAATCCAAAGTTCGTGGATTCGAATCCCACCTGGGATGGCCTAATTTCTGAGAATGGGATTTCCTTTCACTATACTATTTTATTAGAATAATTAAATTTAATTAATGAACAAATAGTAACGAACAAAAAAAAATGCTCCAACACCCTATATACAAAGGAAAATGGAAAATCGTTTTCTATTTTGTCTCTTAATAGTGTGATTCTGTCATATGCATTATACATATTTGTAGTAATTGTAATTGTTTAATAAAAAGTAACTAGTAGAGTATAAATTTTCTTTGTTACCCTAAGTAGGAATTGACTTAATGATTTTTTATATTACTTGTTTGAAATTTCATTGGGTTATGTTATTTTATCTATAGTTACTCTTTTAGATTTCATATTGAAACAGCTTATAATACGCGATGTAGGTAAAAAAATCATTTTATTGATAATATTACAGAAAAATAATTTAAATCATCAGTTTATCCTTTGTAAAAATGCCAATTTACAGTGGATGAATTTAAACACGGGAAAGGAAAGACAAGATAAAACTGTGGATCTATTTGATTTATTTTCTCAAAAGGTATCTTGAAATGCAAAATCTTTATATTTTCTTTAAAAAAAAGACGAGCAAAATCTGGTTTATTTTTGTTTCCTGCTAACTTAATAAAAATTTTGGTTTAATACTTCACATTAGTAATAAGTATCCATTTCAAATGTCACTGTTTTGTCTGCACTTTATCATTCTGATCCTTCGTTTCTATATGGAACTATAGTCGCTTGCTGGACTGAACTATTTGATACAAGTTATCGCGGGTATGGGAGGGTTCGAGGAAGAAGCGTGAGTGAGTGGAGATAACGCCGCACTGTACAGCTACAGGAGGGCTTTTGGCGACAGACCTTGTAATTTTGAACCACGGTCAAGTGACGAGGACGACACCTGAACTCGCATCCCCCTCTCCTAACTACCACACCAACGGAAGGACATTTGAGCTATCGACAGATTTGACGTGAATCCGTCCCCTACACGGCGGGTCTTCAGTGGTATTGGGCTCATGACACACCAGCCGTGATCCGATACCTTGACCACTTTTTTACCGTGGCCACTCGAGGAAGAAGCAGACACATGTTCTTAGAAAAACTAATTTTATTTAACCTTTAAAACTTTACGAAATGCACTAATATAACTTAACTTTGGAAGCAATGAGAAATTTTAACTCGATAACTAAAAATTTTCTTAACTACTTATCTTCATTAAAGCTCCTTGAATGAATCTTTTCTGGTCTGATAGCTCCAAGTTTGTTTACTTTATCACTTCCTGACGACTTTTTCGTCAAATATCGATCTTAGGATCCGCGACCATCAGTCGTTCTCCGCTCACGCTTGGAATTCAGCTTAAAGATCAATGCTTGACCATTATCTCGCAAACTCAACGACTGGCACTTAAATAACCGTTACATTTGCATAAAATCAAGTCATTTCTACGGAAAGGGGCTTTTAAACTGAAATCACAGTGAAAGAATATTTTCCTCAAGTAGATTAGTAGAAGGCCCGAATCGAACCCATTACAAAGTCACTAATTTTCCATCTGAAAACGTTAGATTTAAAATAATTTTTTTTTTTTATTGCTTCAATCAATCAGTATTTATTCAAGTTTTCATAAAGATTTTTGGTTTCTCTTACGCCCTAGTAATAAAATTCTATCGCTAAATGGATCCGATAAGAAAGAGTTCTTTTTCAAAGTGCCTCATAATTCCGAACTGTATCATCTACATTAGAAGCGGGCCCACAGTTCCTATCTAAAAGGCTAGATCATAAAAAATAAGAGAAAAAAAGTTTTTATACTTAACAAACTATTGCAACTATTGATTTAACCCTTTATCTACCGCATTATGATTTACTGCAGTTTTTTACGTGTAATGTTGTTGTTTTTTTGAATCGCTACATTGTAAATTAAGGGATATACGTAAACAAAATACTCAACTTTGGGAAATTTAATTAGTTAAAGCTAATTAATTGATTAAAGATATTCAACTGTAAAATTAGTTATACAGTCTGTTCACTTAAAACAAATAGACAAATCGTTTTCTAAGATCTTCATTAACATACAAAAAAATAAGACACTTATCTCTTGACATTAACTATTTTTTCGGAACACAAATGACAATCTTCGCAATCCGCTGAAAAAGCAATTTCTGCTACAAAACTATTCGCCTTTCCCTCTAAAATACTCATCATATAACCCATGCTGACATATATCTTGGAAGAGTGGATTCAACAGAATATTCCTGCCAAGTATCGTCAGAGTATTCGTAAAAATTATTATTCTATGTACTTTTATAGAGAGTGGTACTTATAAGTACCGTCTCTCTCTCTCTCGGTAAATAAAGAATTATAAAACATTATTTTAAACATTACAACTATTGCTGAAATAGATCCGCTTAAGTCCTTTCCCCTCATTGAAGAAATACTGTGTCCAAATGCTCGAATAAATCAACCGAAACAGGACCAAAAATATAAAAATGAAAGCATTCTGTTTCTAAATACCTCGTCGGAGAAAAGATTTGGCAATTTTATTTACAATTTACGCTGCCAAATATTTTCACTCAGAATTATTTTTCCGCGCTTCACAGTTATATGAATAATGCAATTCTTTAAAACAATTTTCTAGATGCACTTTTCTAAATGGGGAAATAACACAATTTTCTCACATTAAAAAAATCACGACAACCCTTATACCGCATTTCAGAATTAATGACTACTTTGCTCGATTTATCACGAACTAAAAAATCTATGAACGCGTCAAGATTAAATAAATACCGTAATTAAATACCGTAACTTTTAATTCCATTGTTCATTACCATTTAACTTTGTAATTAATAACGTATAAAGTACGACGAATTGAATGGGGGGTGGAGGACTGAAAAAGTTAATTGTCTTTGTGTCTAAAACTAAATAAGGCTGCTCGCATTCGAACAGCCCACCCTCACCTTGTTAATTAAATTTACGGCAACTGGTCAAAAAGATTTATTTTTGAAATTGAAACTGTAGGTAGGCATTTTTCATCAGGCGGAAATTAATGAAATCAAGCGAACGCCCGCCTAGGTGAATCCGTCTCCTTGTATCGTATTACAAGCAATTAGTTTGTGAAATTCATAGAAATGGAAACGTGATCGAAATTAAAAATAATTTTGTGAAGGAAGTGAGTTTTAAAAGTAAGTTTTAAATTTCAGGACTCTTGAAATAAACAATTTTTTAGTAGTAAATGACGAAGAAATTTTTGTTACATACACTGTATTTATTCGAATCTAAGCAGCACCCCAAGTTCTCAACAAGCTTTTGAGAAAAAATAAAAACAAGTAATATAAAAAAAAATATTAAGTCAATTCCTACTTAGATTAACAAAGAAAAATATTATTTTAGCTACTTTTTATTAAATAGTTACAATTAATATATATACATATGTATATGCATAGGACAGATTCACAACATTAAGGGGTAATTGAATTTTATTAATTATCTTTAATGTATCGTATTGTTATCCAAAACAATCGTGTATATAAAATTTCAGTTCAACTCTGAATACTTTAAAACGTGAGAAAAAAAAAAATCTTTTAAAGTTTTGACACAAGTCGCCAAAAGGGTCGCTAAGTCACCAAAATTGATGCCAACGTGGCCGAATTTGTAATTCTATGAATAATTAGTTTTAAACAATTAGTTTTTATTAATTATAATTAAATGACTCTATTGTCATCCAAAATAATCAATCTTTGAATCAGCCTGATTCAAAGATTTTTCTGTCTTTCGCTTTATGATGCACTGTCATTTCAACAGTAGGTTTTTTTTAATTAATTTAATATTAAATAAGTCGTTAAATGTATGAAATTTACCTTTTTCGTAACTATTTAGTAATTGCTCTTTCATCGCAATAAAAAAAATGTTGAAAAGTATTAAAATACCTCTGTATATTTTTAACAAAAATTGCTGTACCCTTTTACAATAAAAAAAGATCAAATACTTAACATTCAATCCCCTTATGGCAATACTTAAACAACAAAAAAATACTTTATTTTTCTCTTCATCTAATGAACAGCTTTCTTGCTTAGGTAGGTTCTGAAATTCTGAAAAAGAAATTTTGAATCCACCCTGTTATATAGACTAGAAGATTATTTTTAATATGCTCGGGAAAAAAATTCATTAAATAAAACTGTATTGCAAAGAGATTGACTTCTTAAGATAGCTTTCTGAAATCCTAAATTGGTTGATTTTGTTCATTATTTTTTTAAAATCTTCAGTCTATGTAGGTGAAAAAATGTTTTTAATATTTATATAAGAAAATTTAGACTTTTTAGAGCAGCATTCTCAATTTTAAGACGATTTGTTCAATTAAATTTCCATTCAAATTTTATTATCTAAATTTTACTATTGATTCTCAGTATACATAAATATCAAAATGCAAAAATTATGTAAATCAGAAATATAATAAATGTAGAACGCAATTTTTTAAAATATAACAAAATTAATAACTTGGGAAATATTCTCAAGCACAAAACGTATTATTTATTCTGTAGTTTTAAATTTAAAACATCCTTAATTTTTCATCACATTGCAGTTTTTAATCATCAATAAATAATTGGATACATTTTAAAAACTATCTACCTGAAAAATGAGAAGCAACCTTATTTAAGTTTGGCGTATTAAAATTACTATCTAAACATTTTTATATCTTCTGATAGTTTTTATTATTGTTTTTTTTCACTTGAAGCAATGCTAACATTTATCATTAATTTTTACTTAATTTAAAATGCATGGAGCTCAAAATTTCCAAGTAAATGCGTAGTCAAAATATTAAGTCTTGATGCGTATTTTGATATTAAATTCTCACAGATTTTAATCATGAAGAGCCATATTGATTATCATTTTTATCAAGAGAAATAAATTAATTTTTCTTTGCATCGGAAAGTAAAGAAAAAAAAATGTTACTACTCCGAATTTGAATGATTTCCCTTGAGAAAAATAGAAGAAACTAATTTAATAAATAATTTCGAGGGATATACTCTACCATTATCAAATAATTTAAAATTCAATCCTATAAACATATCAAATGTTTTCTGCTTTTATGTGCCACATAATACCTTTTACGCTATTTTATTTTTTTAAAAAAAGATGTTGAAAAAAATATAATACACATAAGATTGTTCCATTATTTTTTGTAATTAAATTGAAAAAGAAACATAAAAAATCAAAATCAAACAAATGATTCTAAAAAAGTTTTTTTTTTAATTTATAGTAACAGTTAATATAATCCCATTTGATTAAATTTATTTTTAAAAGGACATTCTTCTCTGCTCAACTATAAGATATAACAAAATTAACAGAGTTTTTATCAGCCAGAATTGTCGTATTTAATTGAATATTTTTGAAGAAAGAAATTGTTTCCTTATTTACTTGAGTAAGTATTTGGATTATTTAAATCAAACAAGGTTTGGAACAATTATATTATGTATTTCTGGGTTTATATATATATATATATATATATATATATAGTAACATTTCTATATTTCTTCAAATTTCCCAGTTACGTGCAAGAAGTGAAGAAGAAAATAGGATGTATATATTTTTTTTAATTTTGAATTCGAAAGATTACATCTCGGAAAAAGTTATGCAATGAAAATTAAGAATTTTTTTTTAAAAGAAATTAAACTATTTTCTTAAATTTTTGATATAAGAAAAAACATTTTAAGATAAAATATGTAATTTTTAATGGATTGTTATAAATATGAACATTTATAATTTTATTTAAATACAATAATGCATTTAAGAAAACATAGATGAAAAATACCTTAAATAAATATCATCTTTGTAAGAAAAAACAGAGAAGAATTTCAAGAAAAAATGATAAAATTTGCCAAAGCAAACTAAAAATTATATATAAAAATGTTATAAGAATAATTAAAATTGTTAAGAATAGCTTGTTACATGTATATATAAATAAATTATGTAGATGTAACAATAGAGGTATAAAGGAAACAGACCCGGATCACAGTTCAGACATATAATAAACTTGACAGTTTACCCATTAAAATAATATTTTTAATAAAGTGTACATTAAATTCTGAGGAAAAAATGGTTTAGCTAAGAAGTAGCGAAGTAAAATAAATAAGCGAACCCGATTGACTCAGTGCATTTCTCTGGTTAATCTGTTAGTAAATATGTGTAAATATTACCAAAAATAAACATCTAAAAACTATCTTTTACGCCTCTGTGGGAAATGAATTTCGCAAAACCCGTTTTTGCAGATCACCTTTCAACAAAAGAAACATGCTTACTAAATTTGATATCTGTAGATCTAATACTTTAAAAACGGCAATTTTTGTCTATAACACCCCCAGAACCTCCCCCTTTAGGAATCGATTTTTTGAAAAACTCATTATTTGTGTATTTATATTCAACAAAAGAAATATGCTTGCCAAATTCTTTCTGCAAATCTAATAGTTACGGAAACCTTGCGTTGAGTGAGTGAGTCGCTATTCTACATTTTTTCTCTGAGAGAGTGATATATTCACTCCTTTAGTCCAGTGTTTCTCAAACTGTGGGGCTCACCTTCCTAGGGGGCGTGATAACCCCACGTGGGGAGAGCGAGTATATCGAGAAGTTGAAGATAAAACATCTAAAATAATTATCAATTTACTGAAAGGAATCAAAACAAACTACATTCTGACGTGATAAAAATTAAATACATATTCACATTGATATAAGATATTTATAAATGTATCAGTACGGCAAAAAGTATTTGATAATTAATTTAACAGTTCTAAATTAAAAACAAGTTTAGTAAAATTATTAGTGGCTTCCATGGGCTTGCCATATACAAAGTTATATACAAAATATAATACTTATCTTGATACTTTGAGCAGTTTATAATTAAAGTCTCATTGTAGCTTTAGCGTAAAAGTACATTATTATTGTATTCAATACATCGTTGTTGTATGAAGGGGGAGCGAAGAAAGTTATGAATGAAATTTAGGTCACAAATATTGAAAGTTTGAGAAGCACTTCTGTAGTCGAATAATTGAAGGATGAAAATCTATATTTTGAAGAAACAAATTAAATGCGTAACTGAAAACCTGAATGTAAGAGACTGATTATATCAGGGATGGTGAACCAGTGGCACGTATGCCATCAATGGCAGACGGCACTATATTTTGGAAATGCCAGCGATGAAAATGGTCTGCATTTTTTTTTTTTTTAATAACCGTTCAATATGACATATTACGAACATACGCGAGGAATCAATTACGGGACAGCGGAAAGCAAACTCGTTTGTTTTTGCCTTGCCTAAATTACGTTCTGGTCTACATTTGCTTATGATGAAAAAATTTGTCTGCGCGTAGCATATTCATTTTCGTTGTCAAAACTGTATTTTTAAGTTTGCGTTATATTTACGATTATTATCTGTTATTAAACATTGCTAATTCAGCAAAAGAACAAAAAGTGTAGGATAGTAAGTGAAATAAAGAATTTCAAACTTGGTGAATCTATAAATATAGCATTATTAGTAAAAGCGACAAAGCGGTGTGTGTTTTTTGTTCTGGAACAGTGGTATGCAGAATTTAGTCTGTAAAATGGCATTTTGAAACAAATCGAATCCTCTTGTCAAGAAAGAGAACCACAGAAAAAAATAATTAATTGCTTGGAAACCATTTGGTAGATGACTCCAATTCAGCATTTATTCTACTAAAAGTAACATCTTGCAATCGTAATATAAGTTATATGTCATCCACAATCTGCAACAACAGAAGTCATACTAACTTTACTTTAATTTGAATTACACTCATAACTAAAACATTTGCAACAATACAGTGCAAAGGGTATTTTTTAGTATTAAATAAAGAGTTTTGAGTTGTGTATTAGTATCTAGTTTTATTATTTTCCAATCACA
>BMAV01015305.1:141356-157530 GCA_019973955.1 Trichonephila inaurata madagascariensis
AAAAAAAATATTGAGTCTATTAAACTAAAATAAATCATATGTTGCAGAAATGCAACAGTGGGAAGTTAAGGGTTAATTTTCAAAAGTTGTATAGATATTACAATAAATAGTAATAAACATCGAATTCCCTTCGAAACATTTCTATCAAAACCGGAACACTTAAATTAACACTTTGAAGAGGAACTGACAAGTCTAAGCCCATGGAATTCTCCAAGGTCTTAAAGACACGTTAACTCCAAGTGATGAGTTTAAGATTTACCTGAAGAATTAATTAATACGTAAAATAGGAACACACCCTCTCTCCAACTGACTTATTAAGGCCGATGGACATCCATTTAGGCGTGCTTCAACCGTCCCCATTGTCTGCCATCGTCTCCATAGAAGCGGAGCCACCTCTCCGTGTCAATTAATCAAGCGGCTCCAAGGAGCAGTTTTGCCTAAATGAGCGAATCATTTGGATTAATTGGCAGCAGCCTCATCATCCAGTAGAAGTTGATCTGGATTATCTGATGTAAAAGTTGGTTAATTAATATGCGAGTTGTAACAAAAAAAATGAATGTTAAGTATCATAAATTTTGAAGATGGATGTTTTGGTTGATGCAGTGTTAATAGATCAATGTTGTTACGATTGTTTATAGGGGGAGTGTTAATGTGTTGGAAAACACAGGTTTATTGAATATATTAAAAAGACAAACCGTTTGATTTAGGTTCATATCAATTGATATGAATTTTAACAAGGATAATACTGATTTCTGATTCTTACAGCTTTTGTTAGGAGAGAAATCAAGTAATCATAGCCCAAAGAAAAAATTTTAAACTAAATAATTTAAAAGTGGGTTTATTCTTACGAGTATTTTATTACATCAGAGTAAAAACATTTTATGAACAAACACCAGATCGTATCTCTGAAATTAAGGTCTAATTTTTCAAAAATTTCAGTTCAACCTCGGTATAGAAGTAAGTCCTGGTTATATATAGAAAAAAACTATAACCATAGAAGCATTTTTTATACAAAAAAAAGATAATGGAAAATATGTGAATCTTTAAAAATATAAAAATATAATCCTTTCGAAAAAATATGACAATATGTAATTCTTTCTACTCTTCTTGTCGAAAAATTGCACTTAAATAATTTTTCTTGTAATATGATTCTTAAAACGATTTAATATGTATATTCTAATTCAACTGACGCTAAATATCAACATATTATTAATTTTTGAGCTTTTTGAAAATCATGGGTTTTTTTTTAACTTAGTCTAAAATACTTTAAGTTGTTTAGTTGACTTTAAAACTATATCATTCATTGCATTTGAAGTATATAAATATATTTTTCTAATGGGCTTTATATTGGTGTTTTACTATTGCAGATTTAGTACATTCCCTGGAAGCTAGTATCTGCGGCACCATATAGGCGGATACCAATCGCCGCAGGTAATTGTGACGCCCTATTTCCTCCCCAGAGGTAGGCACCTGAGCTCTGGTGATGTGAGACCGTACTTAGGATTTTAAGCTAAATAGGCACTCAAAGGGTCTTTTGCATGTCATATAATCATACGACAGATAGTCGCTGTCGATTTTCTACACCAAGAAAATCCATCGACTTGGGCTGGGGTCGAACCCGCAACCTTGGGTGCAGAAGGCCAGTGACAAACCAACCACGCCACTCTGCCGGCGCATGTGTGGTGTAAATTGAAAAAAAAGATTACAGAAACATAATTTATAGCCATTTGTGGCCTAAATGTCGATAAATTATGTTTCTGTGATCTTCTCCTTTAAAATGTTCCATTTTCCTTTTATGTGCAATATTTTGTTTTTTAAACTGTTTGCACTTATCGCAAATTGGATTGAAATCTTCAAGTTTTTATCACCGTTCATCTCAAATTAATTAAAGAGACAAAAGCCAACAAAAGTTTATTTTATAAAATTTATATATTTGAAAGCAGTCGAATTTTACGTAGCAAAAAATATGTCATACTTATATACCTGAACTCATTAAAAATTGCTTTGATTTCTTTATTAATTATGAATTTCCTTTATTATATTTAAGTAGAATTTAAAATTCCAGATTAGATATACTATTATTACAAAGTCATTATCAAGGCTAATAAACTTCTATTACAATCACGAAAAAAATAACAGCTCTGTTGATAGTTTATGTAAGTGTTACTCTTCTCAAACACCTGTAGGACTGTAAATTTTCTCAAGCTTTTATATGATTAGTCATTAATTAATTAAGATATATTTAGAAAAAAAAAGAATTAATACTTAAACCATTTAATATTTTTAACCTTTTTAGATTAATGAATGAAATTAAATAAAAATTAATATTTCATTAAGGGATTTATTGGATACTTTCGCCGAGAATATTCTTTTGTTTCAAAATAAGATAATGAATTAAACATTTTTAATATTTTCATAGAATACTGAAGAGTGCTGTTGACGATAATAGTTTGATGATAACTTTTAAAAAAACTGCCAAAAACTCACATAAAATTTATAAGGTATTTCGAATAAAGAAAATTTGAATTATCTCATTTCCACATTCAGATTTAAATATTATAAAAATCCAATAAGAGAGAGAGATTTTTCTATTCTCACCTTCTTTAAAAATTTCATAACATTAAAAAATTATCATCTCGGATTATGGGAATCCCATTCAACGATGAGAAATATTAATTTATTAATATTTTCGTATATTAGGTTCATTTAGAAAACTCTGCTTTCAATATGGCTACGGTATTCTAGTGACCATTTTTTGCCACTTTCTAAATAGCCACTTTTTGCAAAGTCGGATGTTTAATTTTCATTAGAGACAGATTTATGCCTTCCATAAGGTATTTTTCTGAGGTGTGTGTCTGATCAAATAAATTATTGTATACTATGCATTCATTAACTTTTTTTTTTCTTTTAATGTAGTAAATATGCTCTATTCTTTCATTTTTACTTTGTTTAAGGGTATTTGGGCAGTTTATTTTCTGTTGTGTTCTCAAGTAAACAATACATAAAAGTGCAGTACAGTATTTTCTGATTAAGCACTCGCCCTTATTTTTTTTTAATCCCATTTTCGACAACCTATTATTTTCACAAACTTGACCCCCTTCGTTCCACACTAGACCGAGTTTTTAGAACTCTATCATACTAATATTTGAATAACCTTTAGTACAATTTTGGTGATTGATTTTTAAAGTCGCCAAATAAATTGCTAACTTGTATCTCATAAATCCATTGCGGTGGAAGTGAAATCTGTAAATAAAATCAATGCTTCATTACCGTTTGAGACCTGTTTCAATCCAACGAAAGATCACCATGTAGAATAGCTTGGGTAGATATAAATTTAACCAACTGTGTGTGTACAATGAAAACCGCTTTACAGGAAACTGAAAGAACTGAAATAATTTTTCGTGTAAAGGGATATTGCAAAATTAACATATATTAACAAATTAAGTATATTAGAGTTTATTTTATTAACACAGATATGTATATATGCAAGTATTCAATAAAAATCATTGAAACAAAAATATTCATAAAAACTTAAAGAAATTTAATACAAAATTATCATTTAAAAAATATATTTATTGAGTTCTTGGAAAATAATCAAATATTTTTCTTTGCATTGTCTCTTTTAGCATCACATTGTCAGCAAATTGTTCAATGTCGTTCATTTCACCTTTGGAATGAGCGTCTAAATAAATGAGCTTACTTTTCATAAGGTTCCTCGTTTCGGATGATGTAAGAACAGAAGCTGCAGTATTTATTTCATTTTCACCGTCGGAATCTGCATCAAAGATATTTTTTGAGCTTTGAACAAACTCCAAAATGTCTTTGTCTGCTATAATTGGAGCTTTACGCACATTATTGTCATCTACTGTAATGAGTTCCTCTAATAATGCATTAGGACAATCCAATTTGGTTGGTGTTTTTTGTATTTTATTCATTCGCGGAAGGGAAATCTTTTCCTGTTAAGTGTTTCCCGTGTGGTGTTTAGAGAAAAAAATGCATGAAATTACATAAAGTTTGTAGTATTTCGTACTAAAGTACTATTTCGTGTTAACCTATATCTCCTTTTAATTTTTTCGCGTTAAACGTATTTCATTGTATTCTCCATTTTACAGAAGGTCAAAATTTCAGGAACCATTGTGAAGCTTCTATACAAAATTTATTTAATAAAATATGATATATTGCATAAAAAATAATCTAAAAGAAAATTTAGTTGGAATTTAAATTATCCTTTACTTAAACCCCTGCCCTTTGATGTGTTCTAAATTATTTTGTAACGCTTATCGACGTCCTAAAAGGATGGAGAAATAACCAATCCGTTGTTCCGTATAAGAAAGTGTGCTTAAGAATTGCTCTGTTGAAATTTTAACGGTGCATGTGCTCTGTTCTAACTTTGTTACCGTCGTAAACACGGAAAATAACATTCATCTACTAAATTAAATCAGCTGTGGTGTGTAAGTAATAATCCGCGGTTGTTGTGAATCTGTGGTAATCTCCCTTTTGTATAAAACCTTCGATTTTCATATTTAAAACAATTTTTTCCCCATAATCTACGAGGTTGCTTCGGTTAAGAAAGACTATATAATGCAGATATACATTTATAAATTCCCCTAAGCATTTCTTAATTCTATTTTTTGTAAGTTATTTTAGTACTTTCGTATTATCAGATGTATAACGCGAAAACATCACATCGTTAAAGATCCTTCGTCAAAAAGGCCGGCTAATCGTTAAAACGGCCAAGGTTCGAAGTCCTCACGTTGGCATGATGTGGAAGTTTGGTGAGTGGTTTGCGAAACTCAAGTGTCATCCTCGTCACATGGCTGTTGCTCAAAATAAGGCGTTCTATCTCCAGTATCTATCCTGTAGCTTCGAAATACAACGTTAAAAACAATCAATCAATGACAATCGAAATCATCAGAAAAGTAAGTAAATGAGTGTTCATTAACAAAGCATTTTAAAGCAATATCATGGACATTGCCAACCAACCTCATAATTTTTTACCATGGTTAAATGACGAGGATGGCACCTGAACTTTGCATACACCTCTTCAAATCTCCAAACGTCAACACCACACTAGTGTGAAGACTTTCAGTCACGACGGTCTCAACGTGCTTCACCCCCTCTACATGTGGGGATGGTGAAGGTAACGGACTCGTGGCCGGCGTTTCATGAGTTCGAGCCTAGCACTGCTGAAGACACGCCGTGTAGGGGAGCGATGCACGTTAAATCTGCGGACAGCTCAAACGTCCTCCCGTTGGTGTGGTGTTTAGGAGAGGGGGTGCCAGTTCAGATGTCTTTTTCGTCACTTGACTATTGTTCAAAATTATGAGGCCCGTCACCAAAAGCACTTAACTGTTCGACGTTAATATTGACTCACTCACCATCTCGACATAGGACTCAAAGTCACCTACGAATTTATGACCTTGACCACTGAATTAAGCACAAGCATCCAAGACCCCATCCATGACCACAAGCATCCAAGACGACATCCATGACCACAAGCATCACAAAAACACATATTTTTATAAAATCATTTTTTGACATTAACACATGATGGCGGTCTTTTTATACAGTGACGTTTCGAAATTGCGAGGCGCATTAAACACATCATAAAATCAGTCTAATTATTATAAATATATCAGTCACATGGATATTTATAAAATTTTATTTGAGATTAGTATCCAGAAAAACATTGGTACTTGCATATTATCGCAACCTATTGGTGTGATTTCATGTGAAACAAAGCACATGGTTGTCAATTCAGTGCGTACGACACATGATAAATCGTGGGTACCAGCTTAGCGAGATTAATAGAGTTGGCGATTGTTGATAATACGAAAGTATCGAAACGCTTCAACTTAAATAACGTGGAAAACATTTAGTTAAAAAAAGTATATTAACAAAATATTTAAATAACTTCTCTATGTTGCATAGTAAGTATTTTAATAAATGCAGAATTCCCGGATTTATTTAAGTTAAGGCAAAAAGAAGCATACGCCAATGCGGCTCTAATTTTCTATATTTACGACCCAATTTTCAATCATAATTTTCATGAAGTGCCCCTCCACACCATACAATAAATAACGATGTATTGAATACAATAATAATGTACTTTGGAACTGAAGCTTATAATACGGTCTTACTTATAAACCATACAAATCATCAAAAGGAGAATTAAATTTTGTGTATGTTGTTTTTAAGTAATAGGTTAAGTACTACGTATTTTTCCTTTTCTACATCTATAGGTATGTTATATCAGTGTAAATTTTATTTTATTTTTTATTATATTAAAATGTATATATGCAGTGATACATTGTATACAATGTATACATTTAACACGAAAAAGTTTAAGACGGAATATTAGTTAACACGAAGTAATACAACGGTCCCGACAAACTACTATGTATTCTCATGCATATTTTTCTCTTAACACGAAAAAAAATTCGCTTAACACGAAAAGATTCCCCTTCTGAGAATGAACGAAATACTGAAAATACATACCACGGTGGCTAGACTCAAGAGGGGTGTGAAATGAAAGAAAGGTGGTTTCACATGTTTCGAAGAAATGAGACTAATTTGTTTATGAAATGCCCTCGTAATAGCCAGCGACACGAGCCAATTTTGTTTATCTGAGCTACTTTCATCCTCCACTCCTACTAACGCCACACAAAAACATCTCATCTCTCAACACTTGGCTTCAAAATCAGGCCAACACAATGGCAAAAAGATCAGAAAAAAGCAAACTACTATCTCATTTAAAATGAGGATGGAGGTGCTTTAGGCTGTTGATAAAAAACAGTAGACGAAAATGGAAATCTGTAAAGATTTTTGTATTGCTAACTCTACCTTATATGCAATAAATAAAAAAGAGAGCAAATTATGTAAATGTTTGAAAGGTTTTTATTAAATGCATGAATATGCACACATCTATGAAAATAAAATGTATTCTAATAAACTTGATTTTGTTAATCATTTTTTTGTTGGCAATGTCATTTAACTTGAAATTCTTTTAACCCGAAAAAATATTTCAGTGTCCTCAGTTTCATGTTAAACGATAATCATTGTATTTTGTTTTATATACTTCCTTTCAGTAAATTAATAATTCATTGAAATACCGTAAAATCCGGCGTATAACGCGCACTTTTAACACAAAGAATAAGTCCAAAATTAATGGGTGCGCATTATACGCCGGATATAAAAGTGATACCTTTAAAAATAAAAAAAAATGTGCAAAAAAAAAGCCTGGACTTCTTCAAAGATCAGAATACTTTTTATTTAAAATAAATGACATACCTTATTAACTGGGGTTTGGTTGTTGGGTTGTTTTTCTGGAAATATACTACTTTTTCAAAATTCTTGGTTATAACCTCGAAGAAATACTGTAAAACATAAATGCATTGCTAACGCACATTGTAGGTTCCTTCGTAAAAAAAGGGGGTGCGCGTTATTCGGCGAATACAGCTCAAAATAAAAAAATGCAGCTTGAAGTTATAGTTGCGTGTTATACGCCGAATTTTACGGTAATCTTTTATTTTCGACTTTTTGATATGCTCCCCCTCCCCCTCTTCCTCTCAAGGTTATCACACCCCCGTAAGTGGGAGCGCCTCAAAGTTTAAAAATCAGTGGCATACACATTACAAATTGAACAAGAAAGAAAATATTCTAGTTAAAACGCATTAGCTAAACCAATAAAAAAATTGTTCAAACAATATTGAATATGTAATTATTCTACATAGAGTAATGTAAGCAGCCCTCAAAGTATGACGTAATATGCAAAAAAAGATGAATAGCCACTATTAAATATAAAGAATCAAGTTATCAACAACGAAACAAATCGACTGAATCAGAGCAAAAAAAAGTTTATTGATCAACGACGAAAAGCAATCTAGATTTTTATCCATCCAATTGGTTAGATGCATTTTTTCTCCATCGAAGGAAAGGTTACAGACCATCATTTATAATAAAAAGCAATCAATCATTGTTGTTGTCAAGTGTTCAATATAAACGCTTTACGTGATTAAACCTTGTCAAATAGAGATTTTAATAAACCCATGTCTGTCATTTGTAATGATTATGGAATCGGGTTCTTGAATCTATTAGCTATCTTGTTCCTAAAACCCATTCCGCTATTTATGCTGTTCCACTTTTCTTGAAAGAAGTGCCCTGTGCATTTTAAATGCGCCTATCAATCTGTGTGATTAAATAAACACTTAATTGCGATTGGAAATAATCCAAAGGTGGGATGTAATTTTATTATATTTCATCAATTTATTTTTTGGAGGTGGGGGGTGGAGGGTAATTTAAAAATTTATTCAGAAAACCTATGGTAGGTTCAGAAACAGAAGTCTTTCCATTCATTTGATTTGATTTGAATTTTATTAACGTTGCATTCGGAGGCAATACGGCATAGCCACTTTTAGGCTTAGGCATACTAGGCACGTGCCTAGGGCACAAAAGATTGGGGCGACAAAAATTGGAGGACAAAAAAAAAAAAAATTAAAATTATAAAGAATGTTCCACCCCCTAGCGAGTCACGAGAGAAGCATTTCTGCCCTTAAGAAAGTAAGGACAGAAATGAAGGAAAGCTTAACGGTTTGATGTTGCTATACACTCAAAATGATATTACTATGGAAGTTGATTATAATGATGTCCTTAATGATTTTGCAATGATCAAAGCTTGAAGAAAATCTTTGTTTTACAAGTACAATGATTCGCAACAAAGAATGATAATGCGCTAAAAGTAAAAGATAGTCTAGATAGTCTAAAATAGCCGATGAAAAAGATAATTTACAATTTGAAAACAATTCACGCATAATGTATCCTCTATACTGTAATTGAAAACGATTTCATTAATTTTCTGTACTAATTTATAAAAGAATGCGTCGGTGTTGCGTTTGTAAAATTAAGGAATGAACTGGAGTGGCCAAACCATGCCACTATCCTTTCCTTATGGCTGTCTTTCCCTGTCTGTGTCCATAGGTGGTGGATAAGAGAAAGACACTCCAAAGAACAAACATAGAAAGGGAAACGAATAAGCACCTAGGAATCAACCCAAACCAAAACTGGCGAGGTAATACCTGAAGGAGAGGGATGCTCTGGAAACAGTGGAAGAGGGGGGGGGGGTAACAATTTGAGGGGGTAGGTTAAAAACGGCTCTGCTATTGGCGACATTCCTCATAATTTTGAAACTCGGTTATGTAACGAGGACAATACCTCCACTCTTAAATATTCACACCAGTTCAATGTAAGGGGAATGTAACTCGACTATTCTTCAAGGCATCAGGGCTCGACACCCTGACTCGAGAACGCTGTCCATTGGTTCGCTACTGTGACCATTCAGGTCCCCTGTTGCCATAACATAAAATTTAATTTTAAATGTTTTATGTGAATGCATTACTTACCATTAGTTTTGGAATCTCGCTGGTTCAAATAACATTTTTCTTATATTCATACAAAAGAAGTGATTCAATAAATTATATATATAAAGATCCGAAGTCAAAATTTAATTGTTAAATAAGTTGGAATAAAATTAATTCTGTATAAAACTGGTATATCAATCGCTTAAACATATTTTCATAATAAGATTGAACTTTCATGGGACAGCAATTTAAAAGAAAGAATAGGGTGGATTTATTTTCGATGGAAATATGCAGTTTATCTCTTGCCTTTCTATTAATCCCTTTACTTTCCAAGTAATACAGTTAGAATTTTTTTTAAAAAATACCTATAACAAGAAAAAGACTTTCCAGTGCTTTTTTTTAATTTCGAATCCCTAAAAATGGCAAATCAAAACAAATATTAAATTACCGTATAATATTACTTGAATCTAAGCCACCATCGATTCTAAGTCGCACACCCAATTCTCAAAATATTTTTGTAAAAGAAATGTTGTCATCGATTCTAAGTTGCACACCCAATTCTTTACACATTTATGAGAAGAAATAACAAAAAAAAGCTTTAAATATTTATCAGTATATGATACTTAAGAAATATTTTTTAAAAAAATTTAAGGTGAAATAATAAGAAGTTAATAATTTTTTTACTGGTATTAAAATCTTTCAAATGCATGAACAGAAGAATGCAGCAAAACTATTAGACTTCTGAACATTTATAAACAAAAATTTTATCATTTTATTTATGCCACCGACGTATATTTGTTTCATCCGCGCGTGTCAAATTTTCAGTGGCCGCTGCTCTATTTCTATCTTTTCCTGTATATAAAATCAACTTGCTTTTCTTACTGGTGTCCTAGTGAACTCGTCTTAATGCTCTTACCGATAATTTTGATGTTGGGGTTAAAAAAAAGCGTTCAGAAATAAATTTCCTAAATATGAGCAGACAATGTTTAGGATAGACTAAATACTGGAGATAAACTGTGGAACAGGATGTCATGCAAGTGGGCAAAATGGGCAGTTACATTTTCCTTTTGAAAGGAGGGAAAACTTAATTGTCCCCATTAATAAATGCTTCGCCTTCGATTCTAGGCCGCACCTGATTTTCAGTAGCATTAACCCTGAAAAAATAGTGCTGCTTAGATTCGAGTAAATACGGTATCTAACATAAAATAAACACAAATACGTTTCACAATTGCTGCTTTAACATTGATGTTCAGTTTAATAAACTCTGCAACTGGTATTTAGACAGAATTACATAACAGCAAAATAATTTTCGTAGAATAAGTTCTTTTTTTGACATATTAATATCCAGTGAACTTTAATTAAATAAAACGAGCATCAGTAATTTGGCTAAAAGTCAATTAACTGTAATTTTCTTCCATTTTTTTTAATGTATAGAACAGATCTCAATTTAAACAGTTTCAGCTTTTCAATTATCGTTATGTATTTAAAATGTATTTTTTTCTGCAGTTGCTCATTAACTGCACTGTTCAATCCTTATTTTATCTAAACACAATTTCACCTTCAATCGTCTATCACTTTTATTGCTTTATCCTAACTGTACATTTCGTATTCTTAATTAACACCCCACCCCCATTATTCCACCCATGTTCTACTTCCTACGTAGACTAGTCATTGCATGACTGCATTTATCACCACACTAGAACCTTAGAAAGCTGCAAATATTTAAATTACTTTCCAATGAGTTGTCTGTACACTTTGTCTGAGTCGAACACTAATTACTCTCGCCCCCTTTCATGTAAATAATTGCCTAAAGTTTCTTAAACTGTTTTCGAAACACAGAATTGTCGACAGATCGCTAAATGTGTAGAAATCTATAGTACAAAAATATTATTTTAAATTATGAATTTTTTTTTTGTCAGAAATGTGGAACAAAAAGTACAAAAGCATTCAAAAAGTACAAATTCTTATTTATGCTAAGAAGATCCGCGTATTATACGAAGGAAAGTTAAAGACTCTTATTTTCAAAAAAAAGTTTTTAAATCATAAATTTAAAAAGAAATATTTTCTGAGCAATAAATCGTGAAAATCTTTGCAGCAACTGCAATATTTCTGCATTAATACGGATGTTGGAAAACTATATATAAAAAGTTGGCTTAACATTCTAAGAATAACATTTGAAAATAACTTTGGGAATGCTTTTAGAAAATCTACAGTACAATATAATTATATAACCTAAAAAAATCTTATCCGGGAATTTATTTTTGGAGTATGCCAAATTTGAGATGAATACCGTCTTATTTAAAATCCAGCAGTTGAACTTTGAAATTAGATTTTCAACTTTGTTGAGGACAATTTATTTTTTAAAGGCCCATTTCTGGGTATATATTCCGGTGTGACTCGAAGGTTAAACTCGGCGTAATGGACCATATTCATGTGACATCATAAACACGTGATAACTACAATTACGTGTTCCCGTCCAATCAGTTCATGCGTTGCACTGTTGCCACATTTTGCTTTTTCCAGAAGCTTTCTTTTGAAAAGTACATATATGTCATCCATAATTCCGTGCATAGGAAAACATAATTAATAAACTTGACACTTAAAACTACTTGTATAATATAAATTTCTTTTTTTAACTTTAAAAAGAAAAGTTTGAAGAATCCTTGTGCTAGAACATCTTTACCCAATAATCAAATTTTAAATGGTTTGAGTTCCTGTGACGTTATAGTAGCCAGATAACTGCAATCACGTGTTTCCAGCCAATTAGTTCATAAATACATGTGGCATTATAATCACATGATACATATAACCATGTGTTTCTAACCAAACAGTTCATGCACCTCGCTGTTGCCAACTTTTGATTTTAAAGACTCTTTTAAAAAGTATATAATTGTCAACAATAATGCCACATATATGTAAGCAAAATGCACTCGATCTAAATGGTAAAAATTAAAAATTTGTTGGTCTATTGCTAAGAATATTCAGCAAACTTCCTCACCCTTAAATATCCCGCGGATTGTCATAAATTTAGCCCATTGTGAACCTTGATTAAATGATGAGCCCCACTGTGAACTTCCACACGAGAATTTTGAACTCTAGGAAATTCAATGCAATTCTGACCTACTGCACAGTGGTCTTTCCTTGAACCCTTTCCTGCCGATTAAAATTTACCCGGTTCACTCCCCAGTGCTACCGTTTTCCACATAGGCGCGCGTATGCGGTGTTTTGAGGGGGGCAAAAGGCACAAATCAGCAGATTATTCTCTGAAATAATTATATCCCTTGAAAACACTGTTTGGTCCTTTTATTGCATTCCAAAGCCTTCGAAATAGTTCCAATGATAGTAGTGCAGAGAACGGAATTGTATTTATGTAGGACGTATATATACGTCCGAGCACTCAACGCACCAGTTGAGTGAGGCGGATATATACGCCGGCTGCAGTTAAGAGGTTAAGAAAAGTTAAAATTCAAAGTTTTTGACAATCGCTCTTTTTTTTCGTGTGGGTTCATAAGAGGCTGGATGCTGTGCGACACACCTTGAAGATTACGCAGCAGGCTCAGATTTATACTTATTTCGAAATTAACACCACCGACCTCCGTAATCTCTCGAAGCGAGAGTTCACTTGACCCAAAAGAGGGCAACCAACCATCTCTCAGCTAAAGGGAACGACGCCCGACTCCGCCCCAAGACTTTTTTCCTTCCAGTTCCCCTTGGCGGAGACTCCAACCCAAGTTGGGAGTTCATGCAGTTCTAGCCGAGGGCGTGCAAGGCCGACTTACAATGCATTTCCGGCCTCCTTTTATTTTTTCCATTCACACTTTCCCTGACTCTTTCTGTATCCCTCCACCTAGAGAGGATGTTCCGACACCCAAGAGCAGATCTTTTTTCGAGTGTCGACTCAGCAGGAATCAGCCGATTAGATGTCGACTCCCGTTCTCTGGCTGCACCGACCGTAAAATATAGGCGGAGTTGTCTAATTAGGGAGGGAGGGAGCTGCTAGTGGAGGGTGTGATGAGAAGGGAAATTGACAAATTTTCGAGATTTTTTTTTTCTCTTCCCCTTGATATGAGGGAAAGACGGGGAGAATTCGTCAATGATTTTAAGAAGTTAAAAGGGGATTTGAAAAACGAGCATTTGAAATTTATTATAATTATTTAACACAATATTTCCCAAACTGTGTTGCGCGCCCCCACCTAGGAGGACATAATAACCCTATATGGAGAAGTTAGTTGAAAAGTTGAATCGAAAAGTTGATATCGACTTTGAAAATATGTATCGAAAAGTTGAAAATAAAAAAAGTTAAAGTAATTATTAATTTACTGAAAGGAAGCAAATTAAAATGCATTGTTATAATAAAAAATAAAATACATAATAAAGATACTTATAAATGTATCAGTACGGCAAAAAGTATTTGTTGATTAATTTACCAATATTAAAATAAAAACAAGTTTAGTAATTACTAGTGATTTCCATGTGCTTGTCATATAAAAAATATATTACTTATCTTGTTAATTCGTGCAGTTTATAATTAAAGTCGCATTACAGCGTTAGCGTTTCAGTATTGCATTCAATACACAGTTGTATCAGGGGGTGGGGGAGACGCAATGAAAATCATGACTGAAAATTGGGGCGCAAATATTAAAAGCAGTTTGGGAAGCACTGACTTAACATTATTAATTATGTACTCAAATAATTGTTTAACTTTTTTTGGGCACAATACAATGAAAATTAAGTGAAATCTTTATTGCTTGAAATTTAAGCCAGTTTAATTTATTATCATTTATGTTTTAATATTTATATAGAAAATAAATTTTTCTAGCGTTTAAAACAATTTTAAACTCAACATCCAATTCTTTATTTTTGACAAATCTTAGAGAAAGGTATTTAATTCACTTTTTATTGCTATTATAAATATCATCCAAAAAAGATCCCGTTTGAAGATAGATATATAAAATAAAGACGAGATCTGAATGTAAGGTTAAATTCACTCAATTGGAAAACTATTTTTTTTTACATTTCAGACTGGATTACTATTGCAATTGTGTTCAAAGCTAGAATTGAAGGGTGGCGTAAGTTAAATTCAGTTATATAAAAAAAGTGCAAAATAAGTCAAAAATAAAGAAAGAGTGCCGAAATGTGTGTTTTAATAGAAATGCATTTTAAGTAGAATATGTTTAATATTTATTTTTATACTACTAAATACATAATTGTATCCAAAAAAAATGTTCTCGTTTTTAAAAATATTTATCATGCTTAAACTGCATTAAAATGGGCATACTTTTGCTTTAGATGTGCCACTATACAAATACATACTCGATATTGCACACTGCTTAATATAAAAAAAATTTTTTTTAAAGTTTGTTAAAGTTTTTCCAATTTCCATGCCGTTATCTGGGATTTGTGCCTCGAATCCGATTTGAACCCAATCCGTGGACGTTTAGTCATCTACAGTTGGAAACACCTTAGATGCAAATGAGGACGTGTTATAAATATTCAACGGCAGATGACAAAGGAGTATGTAGATGTTTTGTGTTCGAGTGATATACAAATCCAAGAGATCGAGACCGGATGACTTTTTCTTTAAATGATTTTTAAATGGAAGTATATTCTTGAGTTTACTACAATAGACAGTATGTAAGGCGCCCATTTGGGGGGCCCCACTTCTATATATCCTGGCGACCTAGATCTGTGGGAAGAAACGTAGAAGCATCCATATCATTTATCTTAATATCACTTTATTAAGATCTTAACTTAAACAATATACAATGATACTAATAATATTCAATTCAAGTGAATCTGGAGTGAAGAGACACACTATTCGTATTACCAAATAATCGCGTAAATGACCACTATATCTAACTCTACCGACTATTTCTAACTTCAGTAACTGCACAGTTCTTAATAACTTGATTTAACAGTCTTACTGCTATATCTTGGGTAAACAGAGCAATTCGCTTGATTCTAACTGATGTGGCTTCAATCCTTGTCGAATGGTATCACTTTTAACTTGATCGCACAAGTACGGATTGCTTAAATCTAGAACTTGGGATTTCCTCTCACTTTAACTTAAACACTTGTAAAACATAGACCTTGTATATTCTTTCTCATAGCCACCTCACTTACGCTAAACTTCTACTATTTATAAGATTCCTAATTTGAATATATTCACGCTTCTCTTTTCGAGTTAGTTGGAAAAAATTGCCATTCTGACCCAAAGAAACCCTAGAGAATAATGAAATCGAATTAGTTGAAATCGCGATGAGCCCGTCACAAGTAACATATATTTTTTTGATCCTGAATAAACTACTTATGAAGACCTGATCTCGTAGTTAGACCTGACACCTCTGCGAATACTCTCGCAGAGAAAAAAATCCGTAATTTCTAGGGTGATAAGTAAATTTAACAAATAAGCAAAAAGAAAGAAAAATCGAAACGTACTGAGCATCTATGATATCAATATTATACCTCAGAGGAATTTATAGGATTCTCTTTATTATTTTCATGGACTATCAGAAATATAAGTGTGCGTGGCAGATGCTAACACGAGACTAGGCATTGTTTTCTCGTGGATTCCAGTTTTGATGGTACTGAAAACTCTTCGGGTTGTGGGATTGCTGCATCGATAATCTGTCAAGGCTCAAAGCCCTTACGTTGACGGGGGTGGAAGTCTAGGGAAAATTTTCAGACGATGGGGGTTGGGGTGGGGAGTGTTTATGAAATATCCTGGAACTACAAAGATGCCCACTGTTCAGTTGTTGAATACTCTGTGGTTTTGTTACCACTGCTAGACGACACATATTATTGTCAATCGACAAAAA
>BMAV01015305.1:157630-182509 GCA_019973955.1 Trichonephila inaurata madagascariensis
ACTCTGTGGTTTTGTTACCGCTGCTAGACGACACATATTATTGTCAATCGACAAAAAAAAAAATGACAGAGAGAGAGAGGGGTTTCACAGCACCGAAAAATCTCGTTCAGTGAAAAGCAGTTTCTTTTCAAAACCAACTATCTATTAGAGGTTAATCGTATTGGTTAACAGTTAATTCAACATTTCAGCTACTTAATTTATCTTAAAACTTTAATTATTAGTTATTCATAGTTATTCATCGTTAACATAGATTCATTTGCTATTTTAGCTCCTTTCTAGAAAAGAATAATTTTTTTAAAAGTTATTTTTGGATTTGTCTTTTTATATTAGATTTAGATTGCTTCTAAATTAGATTAAATTGATTTAGATCGCATTTAGATCCAAATCCGCACGTTGGCCTGGTGTGGAAATTTGAAGAGTTCGATTCGATTAATTACTACTTAATTTCAGTGCTTGTGTTTAGTTTAATATCAAAAATCAGTGTATAATTTTCTCGCTCAGAGGCGATTATAAATTTAACCATTTCATCTGACTACATTACGCACATGCCAGGAAACTACAAATCAATCCATGCCCAGTTCGTGAAAGGTATAAATCAAACTTCTCAACCTGCCAATAACCACTGAATATCAAGGTATCGAATTTATTTCTTACTATGTAAGTCATCAAACTAGGTCACAAATCTGCCACAGTTATGTCAATATGCTTATTAGAATATATGTGTGTGATTCATAGATTACACACAATTTATCTCTAGTCAGATGGATTTAAATTAATCATCTTTAATAATAGAAAGTAGTAATAAAAACACACTATCTTATTTTTTATGCGTTGTGAAGTATTAAGTTTTCTACTATTTAAGAATCCTCAACCTCTTATTAATATTGAAGATTCGTAAGAAGTCTGTCACTTATTTTTTTTATCAGGGTTTATTAAATAAATATTTTTTTAAGAAAATGTATCGAAACCAAAGCAGTACATTCATTTATCTTTGTAAAATTTAAAAAAAGATGATGTAAGTATATGAAGAATAAATGTGTTTTATATTATTAATACAAAAAAAAATTAAAAACTAATGACCTTATACATAAATAACAAAAATAAAATATTTCAAACCTTAAAAAATTTCACGTTAAAAAATATGACTTTCGTAATCCATATCTATTGGTTGTAGTAACGGACAAGTGGTTGGCAAGCCCAAATGCCACCAAAGACCCACCGCGTAGAGGGGCTGATACAAATTAAATCTGCCGAGGGTCAAACTTTATCCTGCTGGTGTGGTGTGGAAACTCGGAAAGGGGTGTCAGCTCAAGTGTCGTCCACTTCATTTGACCTTGGCTCAGAATTATGTCCATCGCCAATAGCCCTTGTTTTTCTTTCTATTGCGATGTGTGAATAAACCCTTACTCTCTCGCCTGTGTGTTTAATACTTCAGAAATTGTAGCGATTTGTTATATTTTGAAAATGTGTACAATATTTGTTTATATTTATTACTGAGGGTAAAAAATATCTGGTCAAAGTTTGCCTTCAATTTTAATTTTCATTTAGAATAAGTTTTCTTGAAAGGTGGTGTAAACATCAAAGGATTCGATCAAGAAGGCGTAGTCAAACTAATGTTTCAACGAATGTAATTGTATCAGAATTTCAAATATGAGTAATTATTGAATAAGTTTAATTTGATATAAAGTACATTAATCACGTTTGATGGATGTGTTATTCGAATACGATTCCGTTTTAATAAATGATGTCTCTTAAATGATGTAGGCGTTATCAAAATGTTCAATGATGTGGGAGGAGTGCATTTCACGCCATAATTAGTCAGAAATATTCTAGCTCAGAAACCTGAGGTCTATTTTGTGTAATGTGGGTTACTATGGGAATCCTTAATGACTCCGATTCATTCGAAGAAATAAATGATATTTTTAATGAATTGTGAAATGAAAATATAAAAATCAAGAAAAGAAATTCATGTATTCTAAAAATGATTTCTACTGTTGCCATTTTAAAATTATTTCTTCGTTATTCAATCATTTTTTTCTTCTAATATGCATATCAAATTAAAAAATTATATGCATCATTTTCAAGTTAAGAAACTTTGCATATTTGGTCTAAGGAGGAGGAAAGTAAAGGAAAATAAAAGGAGGAAAATAAAAAAAAAATTTAAAAATGCCAAGGGTCAAATTTTTAATCTAGTTTATGGAAGTACATACATATACTGCTATAATTTTAGATTAAAATCCATGCAAGCAAGAAAACCCTTTCAGTGCTTTCTTCTTTTACACTCTTCGTTGAATTTTCGGATGTAATTATGTGACAAAATTCGAAAGCAAACACAACACACACATTTAAAATGAGTAGCCATCAACATCTGAATTTTAGAATCAAGTGGCAGATCGTTGGGAGACGTGAAATACAGGAGAGTATTGGTAGAGACGGCCCCCCCCCCTTAACTGTCGATTAAAAGTTACGTGATTCGCACCTCAGTGCCCCCGTTTCTTAAAACATAGGCTCGCGTTTGTGGTGTATTAGTGGGATCAGAAAAAGCACAAATGAGCACATTTTTCTCTGAAATAAGTAAATCCTTCGCAAACATTGCCAAGGTTATTTTATTTTATTCCACACCCTTCGGTAAAGTTATACAGATATCAGGGCAAAGAAAGAATCGTATTTCAGCAGGACGTAGACATACGTTCGGAACACTCGACGCATCGGTTGAGGGAGACGGATATATACGCTGGTGGCAGTTAAGGGGTTAATACGTCAACCCTTGTCCGTCTCTTCAAAATATGTTAAATTATTGATAATGACATTGTCACTGAAAGTTTCATCTTCACTCAAGTCCGTGCTGCTAGTGCGTTGAGAGAAAGTAGTTGAACGTGCATCGTTGAGAGACTATTTATAACCAATGAACAGAGAGTTTTGAAGTTTATGTATGTACATTGATAGAAAACATTACAGTGGAGCCAAAGCCGTTGAAATTCAAATACCATATAAAAAAGGTCATACAGAAAAAATTCACACAGAAATAAAATCGTGTAAAAAAGGACCGCACACAAAAAAGGTTCTACTGTATTTCATTTACCCACGCATAAACCTAAAATGAGCATTTTTTTTTTTTTTACTTTTTAATGGTTTATAATTATTTTTAAAAAAATCTGTCTAGAAAAGAATAGGCTGAGAGCAATTTGAACTAGTTTAATTATTAAACATACCTATAGAAAATTAAATTATACTGGCAAAAATCACGGTTTTTTAATATTGAAACTTGTTTAATTGTTAGTATAATTTTAAGTTATATATATATATATATATTGTGTGTGTGTGTTCTAAATTCATTGATTGAATGAAGCTAAAACGAGAGAAGAAACTCTTAAATGAATCATTTTATTCTTTTAATTAATTAGATTATTAATATAAAAAAAACCATCAGTACTCGAAAAACAGATCTGGTTACACATTCATTTCGTTCTTATTATTCGAAACCTTGGACCTGCACACTTCATTTCTTGTAATTAGGAATTGAATCTTAACACACAAGACGAGCAACTCGAACTAGATTCCTCTGGTTGAAGATTTGATTAATTTTCTTGTAAGACATTTCAGTTTTATAATGCATTGATTTCATTATTATTCATGAGGTAATTTACTCTGGCAGCCAGAACATGGAAAAAGCAAACATTGGGGACAATTAATTAAGTACTTTTACACCTCTCGATACATATTCTTTCCTCGACTGATATCGGCCGTGACCCAAATTTTGATATTTAATTTTTCGCGTACTTCTTTTTTTTTTCCTTGAAGGATTTTATGAATCAAAGATGATTACGACATACAGTTTGCCAATGGGTACTTACTGTAGAAGTTTCAATAAACATTTGTTTGATTATGAGGGAGGGGCTAGACACCAGACACACCCTTTTTTAAAAAGGTTTCATACGTTTGTATACAACGAGGGGATTGATTCAACAATTTGAAATACACCTTCGTTATATTTTCCTTTTTTTTTTCTTTCTGTAATAATATTTGCTTCCAATTTTAATCATTTTTAACACGTTGCTGTTGCTAATGCTACCTGTCTGATGTAGTCAGATCGCGGCCCACGAAATTCATCATGGCAACGGGCTAGATGTACGCCTGTCGTTGTCCATAGACTTGAGCACTATTGAGGTGATAGTACGATTTAGCTCGGTTCCACCACAATTTTGAGGGAGAACACCCTGGGAAGGGTCAAGGGCCTCCCACCTCTCATCCCCTACCACAAACCTCACAAGAGGACGGCTGTTTAGAGTACCTCCATGCCGCGAAGGCATTATACGTTTACAAACATCCATATCTTCTCCGGGATTCACATAGTTTTGTATGGGAACACAAATAGCCAAATGCTCACTAGGAGAGTGGGATGGAGTTAAAAATTACGAGGTCCTTGTTGCTTTAGAGACTGAATGAGTAAGTGACTAAAACCGTAACACTATTCAGCTACTCGAGGGCTTTTGGTGATTGACTTCATAATTTAAAACCATGGTCAAGTGACGATGATGACATCTGAGCTGGCAACACTCTCTCCTGACTACCACACCCGGGGGGGGGCATTTGGGATCTCGATAGATTTAACGAGCATCGCTTCCCTACTCAGTGGGTCTTCAGTGTAATAGGCTTGAACTCATGACACACTACCGCGGCCACCCTCGTTGCTTCAAAATGAGAGGTTAACAATCAATCAATTTCATATTATAGCAACAATCGCCAACTCTATTAATAACTCGCTAAGTTGTCAACTCCGGTTTCTTATGTGCTGTACGCGCTGATTTGGCAACCATTTTCTTCGTTTCATATAATGACGCCAATAGGTTGCGATATTACGTAAGTACCCATCTTTCTCATCTCCTCTCACTGGTAACTGCCCCTCAGGGGGCTCATCTTCTTTAGGTGGGTACGGGTGTCCCAATCCCGAGGTACCCTAGTGATCTTTTCTTTTTCCCAAGGGGCTTACTATCTTTGGTAAACACGGGTGTTACGACCCCGGGGTACCCCAGTAATCCTTCTTTATTTTCGACCCTCCATCTTGTCATCCAATTTCTTCTCTTCTTTTCCCGTCCAGACCACAAACCTATGAATGTTTGGCGCAGTACAGCCAAAACTGGCTCTTGCGCCACATAACACCAAACTCAACTCAACACTGATAACTGCTTTGAGTAAACTTGCTCTCTTGTTATTATTTTTGAGATTTTTTGAAATATAGTTTCCACATAAGCAAAATTTTCCCGAATCCCAATTCCTACTCTTCTGAACTAATAAAAACTGTCCAGATGTTGAAAGTGAGGTGAATTAGTGAGAGATCTAAGGGTACTTACTTTATATAGATATATGATAAATTATTTTATGAACAAGATGATACACTCATGTTTCTTTTATTGTTTTTACCCTTGAAAATACAATTTCTACCTTCCGTGTAATCAAAATTTCCATTATTTCTCTTTACTTCAACTCATATTATTTGTTATTACTTTACATTTGATCATATTTATTTATTTTATTATTATTGAGTGATAAAATTTCTCAATATTTCGAAATACTCTGATTAAGCAATACTTTTCGAATCAGTTATTTGTTGAAAATGCTTCTGGAAATGTCATTTTGTTTTGAAATAATTGTACAAAAAAAAAAAAAAAAGAATTTTTATTCATAAAAAAATCGAAAACGTTTCAAAAGGGATTAGAAACTCGAAATTTTTAGCGTATGATTAGAATTAAAGAATACTTGTAAAACATTACCGTGTAAACATTTTTTATGGTTTCTCTCATACCCTCGAGCTCTGAGAAACTAACTTTGACTAATTAAATATTCATCGAGCATTAAATCATTAAATTCAGTTTTTAACCAAAGACATGCAAGACGATAGATGGTTTGTCCATTTATTTGCTTTCTAAATCCTATTTTTTTTTTTGTGTATAAGTCAAATGTAATTTTCTTAACTATTACTCTGTTATTTGCTTATTACATTCAGGTTTTCATTTTAATGGTATAGAAAGCGAAGTAAAAAATTCTGCCGAAGGAAAAACGATACATAATTGTGAAAATCATAGAAGTTATTTTTCTATAGATGAATTATAAAAATAATTTCTCTTTTAAATAGTTTAAAAGCCCTTTTCGTAATACCCTTAAACAATTATATTTCTTAAGTGCTTAACGTTTGAAACGATGTATATTAAATAGAATATATTTAATAATTTAAGCTGTAAAAAATATTTGTCGTTTGTTAAGGAAAGCTTTTGTTAAAAAATAAGGATTTTAATGAAGTAAGTTATATATAAGAAGATTAAAATTATAATCGATGGATTACTTTCGATTTATTTTCCTCTTTATGTACATGATGAATTTATTGATATAGGTCATAAAACATTTTATTAAACTTTTTATTTTCATTTTAAAATGATAGTTTGATATCTGAAAGTCCCAACGTTCACAATTATATTGCATCTCAACTCTTTAAATCTCTATATCTCTCTCTCTATATATAGGAGAAAAACTATTCGTTCATTCATAACAAAATATCGGGAACTATTAGATACGCAGACTAGAAATCTAGCAGGCATGTTTCTTTTCTTGTGTAGAGAACCGCTAAGAACTAGACTTGCGGAAATTATCTTCCATTTAAGTTATGGGTACGTAAGAGAGAAAAGAAATCGAAACTATATATTTGACTATATATATACTGACTTGAAAATTTTCTAAGCACGTTTCTTTAGTTGAGTAGAGATAATCTTAAAATGAGTTTTGTGGAAATCAACTCTGCGTATTATAGAGGAAAAAAGATAACTATTCTTAGAAAATTAAGTCCTGTCCCATTTTAAATCAAGAGGTTAGGGTTATAGGAATGCATTTCAATTCAATTAAAATCAAATGTTAGGAATTAGATAACAGTAACTTAAAAACAAACTTTAAACTTTAACTTAATGTTAGACTTTGCGTACTGGCAACAGTTATCTATAGTTGTTCTGGTAAAAACCGGCATCTTGCAAAACAAAAATTATACTTTTAAACTATAAACGTATTAATAAGTGGTTGTTTTGTAAGCTCGCTGCTTATCTAAATCATCAGGGATTCACCCTCATATATAACTTGCATAACTATGTAAGGATCTCGTATCCACACCAAGAGATGTGGGAGAATGGGAAGGAAGGTTAGCAATGTTCAAAATCAGTTAATTTATTGGTAACACAAGTAACAATACATGTTCAACCAATCAAATGTAAGAGATGCAGCCAATTAAAGCTATAGGGAGTCAATTAGCAAGGTACGCGAAGTATGAGAAGACTTTAAATACCAGTACACTTACTTCAGGTTCGAATACACTGCCTTCTTAGCTACCCAATCTCTATTCAGTCTCTAGTGACAAATCATCACCTTAATTATTACAATTATCAAATAGAAAATATCTGCGTTGCACTATAAATTCGATTAATCACTGTTCCGCTAGCAAACTATCCTATCTCTCTCTAGCTTGAAAGCTTAGACTATATATAGTAGACCTAATTTACATATTCACGTTCTCTTCTTCAAAGGGTGTGTTTTAATAAAATAGTTTTTAAGGACCAAAGATTCCCTAAGAGGATTTATTAATATGAAGGACGCGGATAGAGCCGTCACAACTGGAAGAATATAGTTCTTTTTTAATTTTTTTTTTTTTTTTCATATTTTAAATGTTACTAGTTCACAATTTTCATTTTCAATAAGGCGTTTACCGTAAAAAAAAGTTTTCTTAAGAGTAAAATATTACTGAAGCTGTAGTTTGGACGATATGTAACTCATTAGTTGTAAATTCAGTAAATGTAGCAAACATATATTTTTAATTCTGAATAGTTTTTTCATTTTAACTGAGCCTCCAATACCAATTATATCAAGCCTCGGTAAGAAAAAAAAATTGGGAGGACCATATATTTTTTTTTCGTGACGACAGCATGCAAATGAGCAACTATTTGTATTTTTCATATATGTTATAAAGCACAGAATAAAGGAGATTAAATGAAACGCAAATAATATCCCTTATTTTACAGTATCAGCTTATAAAGACAAACAAAAAGATACATTTGTTGTTACTTATGCCATCTGATCGACAGTAACATCAAATCAAGGTCCACGAAATTCATCGCGGCGAAGGGCTAGATTCTTAAGTCTTTCGTTAGCCTTAGTATTGAGCATCCTGCAGGTGGCAGTACCATTTTTCTCGGTTCCACCCAATTTTGAGGGAAAACACCGTAGGGGTGGTCAGGAGCCTCCCATCTCTTTCCCCCTTCTACCAACCGCTCGAATGGACTTGCGGTTCAACGGCTATTTAGAGTACCTACATGCCGCGAAGGCACTATACGCTTACAAACATCTATGCCTTCTCCGGGATTCAAAATCAGGTCTTATGGCACCCCAGTCAGCGTCAATAACCACTATACCGGATGGGTGGCAAAAGATACATTTTATACATATAAATAAATGAGTAAAAATATTTTTTTTAATGCGATGTACTTTAAGAATTGAAAATCGTGTAAATTTACTATGACAGAGAAAGGGTGTAAAAAGGATTAATTGTTGAACCCCCTCACAAATTAAAACCTTCCTTTAATAAATTTCTGCGATATAATCAGGCATGTTTGGTAAAACACGAATATTTACCGATGGGATGAACAATAATTCGAAAGTGTCTTATAGCTTTAACGTGCAAGATTAATAGAGATTAATACAAATTGCATTTCTATTTTAAGAACTCCCAAACTTTATTTAAATTAACTGAGGGCATTAATAAATTAAATGAAATTTCTTTTATTTTACACATCTGCTTACCTTGCTATACAACAGATTTAAGCTCCATTTGTATAAACAAAGTTTTAGCAGTTTACTAATTTTAGAAGAAGCAAAAATTATCCTTTCCATGATAATTTAAATATTTATCACACTAATTGCTCCCTAACGCCAGCCTTTCATTTTAGTTGTTTTGTACTTCTGTGTTCATCAATTACAGCAAACAGGGAGTATTTTGTCATTTTTTGTAACAACTCAGAGAATTTATATAAATTCGAGATGGTTTGTATTAATCACTAAACTAATAATTTCGGAAGTATTTAGAAAAGCGTAAGTAAATGCAAATTTATCGTTTAATGTTCGTTTTGACACTGCACCAATTAATATCATTTAGAAAAAGATTTATTTTCGCTTATTAATAATTTTTGAAAAAAGTACAAACCATTTATAAGAAAGAGAAGTATTGTTTAATGTGTTATTAATCATATTAATTAAGAAAGCCATTCGTCATTCAGAAAGTAACAAGTTTAACAAACTCGACTGAGTTCTCATTAGTTACTGCTTCAGTACTTTGAAGTACGAACCATTAAACTTATCTTCCAAATCATACAGTTGAATCAACTCGGGAGAAAAAGCCTATTTAATTGCATAATTTTTTTAGTGTCTTCCATAGAAGCACAATTGCTTATCCTTTATGTTAAGTATTAATCGTAAATCTTAAATGAAAATCAATATTCATACAAATTAAGGCTTAGTTAAAATACTTCGTTCCATTTTATTGACATGAGATATTTGAAGGACTAAAGAGAATTTTTTTTTAAAAATACATCATTTTTTTTTCAAAAGCTTATCAACGGATGAATGAAATTGATCCTCAAAAATACACCACCTTTTTAATAATTTTTCCCCTTAAGACATGAAATTTAAAATGATTCACAGAAAACGTCGAGATAAATTTTGGTTAGTACGCTGTGTTTTCCTTTTTCCCTTCCCCTCCTTACATAGTAATTAAAGTATATATATATATATACATATTTATACCTTTATTATTTCCGTAACATTTAAATGTGTCATTTTCTTGCCAAAATCGAAACATTAATTTACAAGAATTATTATACCATGGAACAAATCATCCTAAAAGTAAAATGTTTCCTTATGTAAAGATGATATATATGTATATATATATATATATCAGGTTTTTTGTGATGTTGTAATAAATCTGGTGCAACACTGTCAACAATCAACATTTCATTATTGCAAACCCTCACAGAAAAATATCGCAACCACTTTGCTTGGACTGGAACCATCGCGTGAGCAGAAAAGCATTGCCCTACACGAAGATTTATCAACAATCAACGGAATTAAATACTGAACATTCCAGGAAACCGCAGGTTTATAAAAATCTGGGTTTCATCAAAGAAGCGTTGGATGATACAGCTTCAGTGATGAATTTAAATAAAGAGGATGGCCATGAACAAATTTTACGAAAAAAAGAACATACAAATAGAATAACATAATACATATAAATTACAGTTGAGCAATTTGAGCAATGAATACGAACAGTTGTATAATTTTTACAATATCAGGTGGACAATGGGTACCACACCCCCTGATTTTCAAAAATTTTTTTTAATATTCTATTTCTCATAAAAACACATTTTCTTCTACAGTATTTTTTTACAGTATAATATCGTTATAAAACTATATATAACTGATAATTATGAGACAATTCGGATTGATTATAGTTATTGATAGATTAGGTGTTATCTTATCTAATAGTGTGTTTTTTTAACTTCTCTGTTGCAATATGAGTTCATCATGATAAGCAGTGGTGTAACGAAGAATATTAGCCCCCTCCCCCTCGCCTGCAAAATCAGCTTTTAAGATCCCAAGCCGGATCTTAGAAAGCGTACGTACTTGGCGTATGGCAGGCTTTGGACCCTCTAAAACCCTGGACACCTCCGCAATGCGGGTAGGGGGTGTTACGCCACTGAGGATAATAATAATAATTGTTAATTATCTCTCTTTTGAAACATTAATCAAAATTTATGACCAAAGATGAAGAGAATGATTCGTAGAGAAATATTTGTGTTTCGCAAACTATCAAGAATGTTTACTTTGTTTGAATTGCAACATTACTTTAAAAACTAATTAAATGTTTTCTCCAAATATGATTTATTCATTAATTTTCTTCTAGTTCTGTTCCGTAAGAAAAAAGTTGTTGTTTTCCCCCTTATTTCTTTAAGAATAACCGAAGATTTAACTTATTCTTAAAAAAAAGTTAAAACTCTTTTTCTTAGTTTTATCGTTGATTATTTTTTTTCTCATCATGTATATTAAAATCGAGGTAGAAGTCACCGAAAATCAAAGTACCGTAAAATTTCAATTTAAAACATTTGAATTCGGTGTCTTATTCAAAGCTATGTCCGCCAATTTTAATTACCTAAAGCATTTCTAATTCATGTCTCTCAATTTTTTTTTTTTAATGAAGAAAAGTTTTTTTCACAGTGTCTCAGGACAATTAACTTTCTAGTCCTTTTACATAAATATTAAGGTATAATATTATTTTAAAAAAGCTGCCACATTGTTAAGTTTCGGTTGACAGGATATTTTGTCACATTTTTCCTTAAGTAATATTCTTAAACAGTTCACTGTTTTTTAAAAAAAACGTATAAAAGTACTGGAAAAAAAAACATAAACTGGAAGAAAAATAAAGATTTTTTTCTCTTTGTACTTCTTGTTTTATGCACAAGCATTGTTTCACGAAATTACTTTAAACAGTATTACTTTGTTTTAGAAAAAAGTGAGAATTCTTTTATTTGTTCAAGTGCTCTTAATTTTTGTAACATTTGCCATTTTAAAGAGTTATTAAAAAACAAGAGTAAAAAATTTGTTTTGAAGATATAACACGGAAATGCGAAGAGTTTTTGTTTATGCTAAAAGTTGAGTTTTATAAAAAGTTGCATGTCAACAAAAAAATAGAATGTTCTTTGTTTATTTTTAATGTACTCATAACAAGCGCAATAAAATTGCTCGTGTTCTGTTTGTAGAAAATGTGTACTGCTCTGACTTTTACTATTTACACGTAAATAAGTTTGTTTTATGTAAACTTGAAGAACACTTTCAGGAAACACGCGCTCCTATTTATTATTCGAAAAAAAAAAATACAAGGATTTAATCGTTGTTTTTATTTGTTCAAGATGTGCTTTATGAAGAAAGGAGAACTCGTGATCAACAAGAAGGAGTAAATAAAGGGGAAAAAAATATGTATAAAAATAGTTTTTTCACACAGGAAGATAAATATTATTTTAATTACGCATATATTAAGTAAAGTTTAAATGCAACTTACAAATAACGTACTGAAATTTTAAGCATGCAATAAATGTGTAAATGAAAAAGGAGTAGTCTAGTACTTTCGGATTGATTTATTAGTAGTTCATGTGGCTCAAGGGTTTTTGAAAAAAATATTGAATTGCTATTTCTAAAACTAGTATTTAAAAGGAGCAACTTCAGTTAAATATAAGATAAATTTTTCATTAAAAATTTGTCCTTCAGGTTTTAATTTCACTAACTCACCGAATCAGATTTACTTATTGTTGCCAAATTGATATGAAATTTAAAATATCAACATTAATACGAAAATAGATTAATTAACTTATGCTAATGCAATTACAGTTACTTTAATTAAACCTTTAAGAAACCACCCTAAATACTTATATAAACACTTTTAAAAGGATCTCAAAATCTTTGCGAAACTCATATGGCCTTGAAGACTAGTAAAAATGTCGGAAGTTTACCTCGTTCTGTAATGATAAATCGTTATTGTTCTTTTTTTTTTTTTAAAAAAAATTAGTTGAAAGAGAAAGCATTTATCCATTGGATATTGTTTTCCCCTTTCATGTATTCAAGATATTTATTTCGTTTTTTTATTAGACATATACAAACCTGGTTTACTTTGATACATATGGCCATAGACAGAGATTCACCTAGGTGGAGCGTTTTCATTTTCTGTAAACAGCTTATTTTTATTTAAATAAGTCAATTTTTAACTTGTCGTGAACTTTCTCCCACTGGAAGTGTAAGGGTTCTCCAAAAGATGAGGTATTTTCTTAACCTATGTGCTTTATTATGATAATATATATATGCTATTATTATACCAATATGATTCAGCGTGCCTTACAGTAGGACATCTTTGAAGCAATTCCATTCCCGTAATAATGCATACAAAATCGGAGAACAGAGGTCAATAATATAGATGTACAGTTTTATTATATATTAATTTTGCATCATTTAAAGATGTTTCTTAGCATAAAAATAGACAGTCTAAAATATAACTATTTCTTGAACAAAAATAAAAAATATTAAATTTGTACAAATTTTATGTATTTTTAAACATATTTATTAGAAAAAGAAATTATTTAGAATATACTAGGTTCCTTAAAATTTAGCAAACTTCAAATAATTCACATTAGTAAATTTAACATTTAATGTATAAAATAAGTGATAGTATTTTTTAAGCAAATCATTTCTTGCGTTTTATTAAATTTCGTATTAATCTTTATTCATATTTAATGCTATAAGGAGACACGAATCCTGTTTTTCCTTTTTACGAAAAAAAAAAAAAAGAAAATGTCTCAACATTCTGAGCGCGTTTTAATTTTTACGTCTAGCACGTGATGACAATGAACAAATGAGACAATATTTAACCCGTTATATATGAGCCTCGTGTGTAACCTAAGTGCAATTTTATCTCTGAAGAGTCTTCACATTTTTTTTTTTTTAACTGATTTCATTCTAGAAATGTTTTAGGGTTGGCCGAGCAAACTCCGCGAATCTTTCCCAATCTCTCGCTTTCCTCAATGAAAAACTCTTATTTTATGAATGAAACTCTGAGGTGTGGTTGAACCAGGTTAAGAAGTTCCACTTTTTTATACATTTGCGTAGGTTTGAGAGTCAGAAAATGGCTGACAGCGCTTTTTCCGTTTTATTTCAATTGAGGTTACGTTCAGAGTTTTGTAAAACTGATTTGCATGAGAAGACGGATTGACTTTAACTATTTGTCATCGTTAAAATGATAACCTCGACGGAAAATAAGTATAATTGCTTCACAACAGTACTATCGCGATATGATTAAGCTTCAATTTTTGGTTTGAAATGCGATTATGTAATTAACCGTTAAAATTGTAGACAAGAAAGAAGATATGGTGGCTCTGAATAAGTTGATTATAAAATCATAAAATAATAACGGAAGTTTCGACTTGTAAGGAGGATAACATGAAATTTAAAAAAAAATGAAATATTTTTTAAAGATGAAGGAATATTATAAATTACACTAAAAAAAGAGAAAAGAAAATTTTTTAATAGCAGTGTGAATAAAAATCAGTAAGTTTGGTTCGCGTGATTTTAGTATAGTTATTACCGTAAAATCAGGCAAATAACGAGCACTTTTAACTCAAAAAATAAGGTCGAAATTTACTGGTGCGCATTAGATGCCGGGTATAAAAATGAGAGCTTTAAAAATAAAAAATAAGTTCGAGCATAAAGAAAAATTACACTCCTACATACATCGAAACACTGTTTCTTTAAAAAAAGTGACATTTTTTTATGAACTTAGTTATAGTTTTAGAAGTGCACTTTTTTTTTTTTTTTTACTAAGGCTTAGAATAATATTACGAATAAATTATTTCAAAATATAAGAACATTGCACACGTACATTTCAGGTTTCTTTATGGAAAAAGGAGGTGCGCGTGTGACGGGTCTTTACGCGACCTTCACCAAATAATCCTCTTGGGGAATCTTTGGGCTAGCATTCGCGTTTATTTCACAGCCATCCCTCTCAAGAAGAAACCCTGATATGCAAATTAGATAAAGTATATAAAGTTAGAGTTTGATAATCGTAGGTCAGAAAGAGCGGAGCATCTGAATGCAGCGTTTCTAAGGTGAGATTTAGGATTTAATCATTTTGACTTAAGGACGGAGTTTGGCTACTAGACTAATTTAGTGTATCAAGAATTAATAGGTTAGGATTGATTAAAGCTAAACTAATCTGATTACATGCGATTATTCACTTAAGGTGGTTGCTTTTTTTTATATCACTCCTAGGGCTTCATTTTGTAGTTTACTTTGTTGTTGAATAGTACTATTGAATAATAATAAATTAGATTTACCATGGAGAGTTCTGGTCCTGCTTCGTTCCCTCCTACATCTTTAGATAGAACAATGAGGAAGTGACTTCATGGGGAAGTCGCTTACACGCGTTATACGGCGAATATACCTAAAAACTATAAAAAGCGCGAGTTGAAAGTATCCGTGCGCGTTATACGGCATTTAACTAAGAACTTTTTGCGAGCACAATGGCAAAGAGCTCAGGGCAATGTTAAGCAAACTGCCATTTTACTTTAAGCGAAGATGGAGTTTCTTAAAGTTGTAGATCAAAATCAGAAGACTAAAACGGAAATCTGTAAAGATTTTGGTAGTGTTATCTCTACTTTATCAACAATAATTAAAAACAAGTAATATAAAAAAAATTAAGTCAATTCCTACTTAGATCAAAATAGAAAAATTTTATTTTAGCTACTTTTTATTAAATAGTTACAATCAATATAAATATGTATATACATATGACAGAATCACAACATTAAGTGGTACATATTATCATTAAAGTATCAAATTGTTATTCAAAACAATCGTGTTTATAAAATTTCAGCTCAAATGAGTGCTTTAAAACGTGAGAAAAAAACCCTTTCACAAGTTTTCACACAAATCGCCAAAAGGGCCGCTAAGTCGCCAAAAATAATGCCAACGTGGCTATATTTGTAACTCTTTAAATAATTAGTTTTAATCAATTAATTTTTATTAATTATAATTAAATTACTGTATTGTTATACAAAATAATCATGTATATAAAATTTCAGATCAATTGAGCGCTTTAAAATGTATTTTACGAATCATTGAAAATTCCACGAAGATAAATAAATAAATAAATACATATATGGAGAGTGTGAGTTAATAGTAGGAATTGAAAAAAAAAAAGAGCAAATTACGGATATATTTGAATGTATTAAGTTTGAGCCAGAACGAAAACGGATGAAAATGGCGAAGCACGAAAATTTAGAAACGGTCTTATTTGTTCGTTTCAAACAAGCCAATTTTCAGAATGCTCCCATATGAGAACCGTTAAAGATAGAAGAAAGCAATGAACTTGATAAACAAATGGGAATTGCATTTTCTGAAAATCCAGGATGGTTAGAACATTTTAAGGGAAGAAATGGCATATTACTAAAAAATGTTTGCGCTGAAGCTAATGATGTTTTACCGACCATGACAACAAATTGGTCTCAGTCTACGATCTATTCAATACTTGAAGAGTACTTTGATGTTTTTAAATATTTATTGTACATAATTGAACTAAACTCAGTGGAGCAACAGCCTATGAGTGCCAAGGCCTACTGTGCCTATCTCAGTTTGCATGACCTTAAACGCTGGGGGTTACATGTGCAGATATTTCGGTCAAGTGGTCAGTCTGAAGCAAAAACCCCAATGTTCAGTTATCAAGAAAGCTTGGTACTCATTTATCGAGCCACTGAAGGAATGGAAGATTGTGTCGACCTTGCCCAGACCGGAATTTGAACCCCGGACCTGTGGCGTGGAAGTGTAATACACTACACTCAGTCAATGGGCTTCTTATCATGCATATACTTTTTTAAATACATGCATAACAACATATCTATGAAAATAAAATGTACTGTAATGAACTTAATTTTTATGAATATATGTTGTTTTTTTACGCTATTCTTCAATACATTTTTTTCTTTTTTTTAACTCGAAAAAAAGTTGAAGTGTTGAACGATTTTCACTGTATTAATCTTAATATTCAATCGCGGCAAAATGAATAGCAAGGCAACTGAAGCACATCTAAACATGAATTCAATTAAGTTTATTGTTACTTAGGAGTGAAAATTTCAAGGTCGATTTTGAAAAAAAAAATTAAGAAAAAGAATATATGACATGAATTATATTGTTACATATTAATTATTAGGCACTTAATAACCATCAATGTTTGAAGTTACTTAGCATTTCTTTCAGAAAAATGTGAATGCATACCTAATTTCCAAATCAAATTCTTAAAATCATAAAAAAGATTCTCAATAATAAATATATCTAACATTGTTAAATTAATTACACATTTATCACACAACTTAATAACACTCTTAATATAATTTAATTGGAATTGGAATTCATCCTTCTCTCATTTTAAAAGGAAAATAAACTTTGAGCTCTCGAAATATACATTTTTCTTATGAGCACTAATCAATTTGTTAGTTTAATGACATTACCAAATGCAAGGACATTTTGAAAATATCTTTTAAGAGTTTTTAAATATGGTTTTAAAACTTAATTTTTTTTTCGAAACTTAACGCTTTAATTTAATAACTTGTCAATTAGAGATATTAAATTATATCGTAATAAGTATTAAAGTGAAAGTTTTATTTCCTTTTCATGTAATTAAGCTTGTAACGATTATATAATTAAGCTAGTAATTAAAGCCAGGTGATAAGATTCTTCAAAATGTATTTAACCTAAAGTAATTTGATGTAAATAAGTTCTTGCAGATATTAATTTAACAAAACTATTTAATACCATTTTGGTTTAAAATCTGCTTTATGACAAATTAAACTTATAATGTTCTCTGTGAGAAAAATTTACTTTGGATATACAGTATAGTAGCGAAAATCTTGCCTATATATATATATAATATGGGCGAACGGTGGCTGAGTTTGTGAAAAGGCGCGCACTCGATACTAACGTTCAATGGTCGTGCCGGGTGAAGTCACCCCGCTATCCTTTTATATATATATATATATATATATATATATATATATATATATATATTTATTTTTTTTGATTGCACACGATAAAAATCGGAATTCCAGTAACTGTAGCGCTATCTACATAAGCCAGTAACAGCCTCCGGACAGAGGTGATCACTTTTGTCTAGTGGTCATGTTACGTGGCTACGGATCCATAGGTGGCGGGTTCTGACCTCCGGGTTAGCGCCATCATATACGTATTTCAAGAAGACCGAGCATTTACTTCTCGAAAATGAATGCGGCATCTTGAACGGGTGGGCATAAGTCATTATTTAGACCTGCAAGGATGTGGCCGAGTTATCTGGACTGTCGGCTTATAGATTCTAAATTTTCCGGACTCTACTATATTTTGAATACATACTTAATTTTTTTCACATTACTATAAATTTAACTTAGCAAGATTATACACATGAAACTTTTACTAAAAGGATATTTCCGACAAAATATATTCATTACAAATTGAAGAAAAAAAAAACATTAAATAAATAAAAAACTAGATGCCTCTTTATAAAAAAATACACAAGTACACATTTTTATTAAGTTAAAGTTCAATTTATTATGCATAAAAATTCTCAAATTAGTTTTTCGAATTTTTCGATGTCCAGAAAATTAAATACGCTCATGCACTCACTAATCATAAAAATTAACTTATTATAAACTAAATTATAAATTTAGATTGCGAAACATTTCAAGCCTTTTTCCTTCTTCAATTAATATAAAGAGGCATTTAATGTAATATATTTCAATTACAAATCAAAATGATTTTTAATAATTGTTTGAAAATGAACAGCTACATAATTTTGCATAAATATAAATTGAAATATTGTACAACTCTTGTATGAAACTAAGTTTTTTAAACAATTAGTACATTTTCAAATTCTTCAATGAAGGAATCTATTTCGATTTTTCATCCACTTTATAATGAAATACAAGTAGATTGAATGCACCATGGGAAATACATCCGCTGAAATGGACGTTTAAATTCACCAAGAGTAGTAAAGCACATTTTGTTAACGCATGTACTCTAGATTTCAGTCTCTTCCTGCTAAATCTAAAATTGAATTTCCGATCTACTAATTCAGCTTAGTTTACTCAAGTGTCCATGTATGGTCACAGTTTAGTAGGTTAACCTATCCCTGGCTCCCATTTGGCTCAACAATGCAGGCTTATCGTAAGCAGCCCACGCGCATGGCTTCATTCATGCAGACTTGCTACACTACGAGGACTCATTCATAACTCTGAGTTGAGTAGTGAAACAAAAACAAAAAAACAAAGAAAAGAACATGGAAGAGGTAAGCGGCCTCGTATGGACGACATTTCGTCGTTTGAATTTTTGATATTTTACTTTAGATTTGAGTAGGCGATGAACTAGGTCTTGATTTCCGCCGTTTTCTTCGTCTCCATCAACGTGATCACAATAAAATTCCATTTTTAGGGAATAATTTCCTACAATTTACGTAAATGTCACGTCGATGTATCGAGACAGATCACTATCTCGGTTCGGTTTCACCGCCATATATGAGCCTTCCGGCTATCTCAGGTAGATGGAAAGGGGTTCGGTTAGAATTTTAATTAACTTCGTTTGTGAAAAATGCTAATTTTTGCTGAGAGTTATACCGGTTGCATATAGTTATCATGCTACTGCAAAAGGAAAAGGTCATCTAAAATCTGCTTTATTATACATTCTGATAAATATGCATCATTTTAAAAAGCAATATTTTCGATTAAGTCAAGGCTAGTTTCAGATTTGAAAAAAAAAATAATTCGGTAAAAGTTAAACTTGTTCAACAGTCATTAATATAATGAACTACGTTTTATTAGTAAATTGAACGATAACAAATGGAATTTCCAGAGAATTCTAATGATAGAGAATAATTTATCTGAATGTTTATTCAAAAGTGGCTACTGAATTTTCTAAAGGCTTGAATTACATTTATTTGATGCATGGCATTGCTAATAGTTTGGTGTTGTATAAATGCAAACGGCTTAAGAATATAGAATGTGAGGATTTTAAAACAGTTTGTTCATTTTTTTAAAATATGATCAAATATAAATTATGAAAAAAAAGTTTAATTCTTTTCACACCGCATCATTCTTACTTTACTAACAATATATTTCACCAGAGAAGAACTAGAAATGTATAATAACTATTATGTGCATTTATATAAATTTAACTAAACATGTTCATTAAATATAATGAAAAATATGTAATGTGCAAATCATTATTCGTATCAAAATGTCCATTTTTTATTATATCGATTTAAGAATATTTTTAAAATATGATATGCTCGTATATATACATACACTTGTGAGTGTAATTAAATATTACAATTTGTACAGTTTAATGAAAGTTTATTTTTACCTAAGGGGATACGGTACGATTCAATTGACAAAAATCTGACAAAACATCAAAACAATTTTCTTAGCCTTGAATGAATCTTTGTATATTTTTCTACAATCTCAAAAAACTTTCAAAGCTCAAAGTTTTAAAAAAAAACCCTGTTATGATAACTTTTATCTTCGTTTGTATTCATATCCAATGGCAAATAAAAACTTAACGCTGATTTATCTCTAAAGAAGAAATGTAGGAAACAAATTTTTCTTTATTTTAAAGCTAAGGTTTTTTATTTGTCGAGACAAATACTTTTATTTTTTCTAACTATTGATACTAGTATCAGCAACAAAAGCTGGTATGTATTTTTGACTCAAAGCAATACTTTTTTTAATAATTGAAGTAACAATTTATACATTTTTTTTGGAATGTTCAACATGTACTCATGAAAAAGGCATTTTACGAATATTAGTCATAATAGCAGAAATTCCATACCAAATTTTGTAATAGATAGCTCGATGTACTCGTAAACTATGTTTCATGGGAGTAAATCAATGATTGTCAGAGTAACATTTTAATTCCACTTCATAAGTTTTAAAATTTTTGTTTAAAAAAATTAAATTGTTATGTTTTGTGGTATTTTGAGCACTAAAACTGTTTTTCATAATATATATATATATATATACTTTGGGGTAGTCAAACTATTTGTGAAAATCATTAAATCAAAGATTTTCTTATAAATCGTATTATGGCCCCTCAAAAAAGATTTCTTACCCAAATAATATAACGTAATCTGGAAATATTGTCTTAGCATTAATTACTTTTATAGAATTGTTTACTTATATTTTATTTATTTACATAGATTTAAGATAAACTAGTTTTTTAATCATAACATGTATGTAATTCAATCGAATTATTTTATGTATTTATTGAGAGTTTAAAGGCGACACTAAAAATAATTTCGACCCTTTTATTCCAGCTCAGAAATAACTGAAATAACTAATAATAAAAGAATGTTTTAACTTTTAGAAAGAGTTTCAAGCAAAACTATCACTAACTTAAGCTTTTGTTGTTTCCTAAAGGTGTACCCTGTGACAAACGGCAATAAAAGGAAGATTTATTCTTTATTTTCCTCACTCTTTGTAAACTAAGGAAATATAACTCTCGGTGGAATTGGCAACACTCAAATCTCGAACAACTCTCATGACAACAAAACAAATACAGAAAGAAATATCCCATAAAAGCTTCTCTTGTCTAACTCTAACCGTACGAACAGTAACTTTTGTTTTGTTGGATTCGTAGCAAACTAATGGATTTTTATGGTTCCTTAATCATTTTTCGAAGAAGCAAGTGGTCCATAAAGTGGTCAGAAATCAGGAAAAAATTATTGACCATTTATAGAACGCTTTCCCGAAAGGAATAGGTTTAACCCAGTAAAAACAATTTATTGCCCTTTTTGCCAAAATGCATTGAAAATGTTATTGAAAGATAGTTCTTGTTTGGGTATTACAAAAATTGATTGTTAAAGATTAACAACCAGAAGAAACTAGACTATTTATAAGTGATGAAGAATTATTTTATTTCTTGTGAGGATTGTGTGTAATTTATATGAAAATAAAGTTGGGACTACACAAAAGGTTTTAGACATAGAATATCAAATATATAAAATTAATTAAGGGATCAAATGAATATGCTACGATGTATTGTAGTTAGAACACGAATTTGAAATTTTTGAAAATTTGTGTAGCTGAATTTTTCTTATCCTTATTTACTTTTCAATGATCATTAAAACTGAAACATTTTTCAGTGAATACATTGTGCCTATGGTAAACATAAATAATAATTAACACGAAAGAAATATATTGGCTTAAAATATTTAGATGTAATACATATATATAAAGAATATGTAGATACAAGAATCAAGTAGCATAACCAAAAGAAATATACTTTTTACAAATACTTTTACAAATATTTCTACCAACATTAACTGAAATCGTAAAGAAATAAAAATTCATCCATACAAAAAAGAAGAAAAAACTGGGGCAGAAAAAAGAAATGATGTTCCATAAATTCAAAAAGAAAAATTTATTAATTAGGAAAAATATATTTATTGGAGCATTTTTTGTCAAAATTCTAATACTCATTAAGATATATCATATAAGAAATCCTTCAACTACATCTTTGTTTTATTTGAATTAAATATTTTTTATATAAAAAAAAACTGTTTCCCTCCCACACAGAGCAGAGTTACAAATTAATGAACAAAAACGAAATACATAAATACCATATCTTAGAAAAAGGATAAATAACATCTACTCAAAAATATAAAGGTATAAAACTCCCACACAAACTTTTAAAATTCTCTTAATAATACATGAAAAAAATGCATTTTAAATTCTAATAAAATTTAAAGTCTAATGTCGAATCTGATAAGACTTATATGCAAATGAAAAATTTCCAATGTGATATCTTACGTACTTAAATGTCCTGATTTCATCAGGTATTACTCAGAGACTTTCTTGTAATATCGAATTCTGAATTTTGATTTAAAAATAATCCTTGCACTTCATGGGAATATTTATAATTTCCAAACCGTTATAACATATTTTTTTTTACATTACAACATTTAAGGTATCCGTCAAAACATATATATATATATATATATATATTATTTTTATTTTATTGAAGAGAGATATATTTTGGCTTTACAAAACATACTCTGTTTGGGTTCTACCCAACCGAGAGGCCAAGTTACAATCCATTTTATAAAATTAGAAAAACCGGAAGTTGGTCTTTAATCTACCAGAAATGGGCATTTAAATTGTTTAAAATCTATCATGGCGAGTCTGATAACTCAAAATGTTATAAATGTATTTCTTTAAAACAGTGTGAACCTGATATTTATATTATCTTCTAGAGAATGTACTAAAATATTTATTATTGTACGAACATTTTTTTTGTGTTACAGCCTGTTATTGAAATAATGATCTCATAAAGAATGTCGCTTTTCTTATAATATTTACTCTCAATCAGCTCTAAAATTTTTTAATTTCAATAAAACCGTAAAACTTTAGCACATTTTCTAGATAAATGCATATAATTTGTTTTAGTAATATTTTTACTGATATAAGTTCATTACTTTTTTCTCTATAGTTGCTTTGAAGTTTTTTAAAAATATTTCCAATATTTCGCATATAATCGTGTGATTTCGGTAAACTTTAAATGTTTTTTTTAAATATTGCTATATTTATATAAATATATTTAATGGTATTAATTCCTAAAAAGCATTTATAAGGTTTTAATATACTATTTTTTAAAAAAGTAAGTGTTCAGATACCTTAAAGAATTTTTCTTTTCAAATATACCCGACTTGAAACATTTATATTCCTTATTCTTCATCTAAAGAAATATTTGACTCCTGTGCCAAAAAACTCAACAATTACTCCCTGTATAAATTTGATTTTATTCCATTTAACAATTAATACATTTCGAAAAAAAACTAAAATAATTAGTCTTAAAAAAAATAAATCTTGTTCGGTGAAAAGTGTTCAATGCAAATGCTCTCTTTCCTGTGATTTCATTGCCGTGATCGATTGAATAAACTTACTTGATCGATTAAGACACGAGAAACTGGATAAAATTAAAATATGATGGATTGGTATAAATTTACATGGGATCAGAGTCTTTTCTACCTTACGTAGCTATACGTAACACGGTTTGCATGTAGATCCATATTTATGCAAGTCATGTTTTGGGAAATCTTGGAGTCAGCACTAAAACCGATCGTCGTCAAAGAAACGAATATTTCGAAAAGTAAGAAATCATGTTCAATGACTGTCATTTTTCATTAAACTTTATGAAATTAAAAATAAATTTTCTGAGGTTGCTATAGTTTATATTAGAACTTTTCAGCTGTGGTACACGTATTCTTAGAGGTATGTGAAATAGTCTCTGGATGTATGTGAAAAAAAAAAATTGTAACGGTGAATATAGGTATGTAGATTGTGTGTGTGAACATAAGATAAAAAACACTTTTCACTATTGTAAAAAGTTCCTAGCGAGGGAGTAATTATGATTTATTTCTAATTTCTCATATTAAAAGTGTCCATAAATGAAAATCCCAACTTTTCAGAGCTATCACTTGAAAACAATACAAAATACACCCAACTCTTTTTTTTTTACACCGTCTTTTTTACACGATTTTGAAATAATACGGTACGCTAATATAAATAATAATTATTTTTTCTTTTACGCAAGTATTTTGTTATATTACAAATTTCAAATGAATTTGCGGATTCGTGTCCTTTCGATGAAGACGATTTGATCGAACTTATCACAGTTTACGCTAACAAAAAAGTCGTAGTTCAACTATTAACAGCTGATTTAATTCACGAGGGCTTGAAATTTGCTACACATACACATACATGTACGGAATAACATTTTATTACTCATGATACTGATATAAAGCGTGAATTAAAACTTCTACGTAATCTTGAGTTGCAGGACATCAAGAATTATATAATAAACTTGAGCAGCCAAAAAGACAGCCGCAAATAAGAATTTGTAATAACAAATAAAACCAAAAGAGGCCGTTAATAACAAAAGAAATTCTTTATTTGAATCAAAGTCAACAATTGTGCTAGGCATATCTGACACATCTACTGATGATAGCATTTTTGATCCTGTGATCGTAATCAACACGCTAGCGCTTGTTATTAAGTAGCGATGAATAGGGCTTTTATTCCTAATTTTAATTTTATATCTTGTATGTATTTATAGATTGTAAATTTTCACTGTACACTAATTTTTAAATTTATCTTAAATAAAAATGAATTGTTTTTGTTTTATAAATATGTAACACATGGATTTTGTAATTACTTTTTTTGC
>BMAV01015306.1:0-16210 GCA_019973955.1 Trichonephila inaurata madagascariensis
CATTATGCTTTTATATTTTTGGAATACCTAAAAAAATCTTGGTAAATAATCCTTCAAAGTGATCTCTGTGTTTTTCCCAAAATCAGAATAAAAAAGAATCAAAAAAAAAAAGAATATTGAAATTGTTAAAACTCTTAAAAATTTTCTTCGGGGGAATTTTTTAAGACTTTTTCCATAACAATTAATAAGCAAAAGTATTTTAAAAATTTTCAAGAAATTGTCCCCCAAAAAGATTAATAATTGTCAACAAAACTTATATAAAAAATTTAAAAAACCCGAATCTTTTGGTATTGATTGGGTAAATGGGATGTCTAAAGTTGTATTTATTCCACATTAAAGGCACCTACAACAGTGATAATTGAAAAAAATTTAATACCATGTTCAATCAATTAGAAAAACCATATTGCATACTGAAACATGTTAATGCTAAATTCATAAAAGAACTTTTTTACTGAAAAACAATAGTTTTATTTATGTAAATAATGGTTGACCCCCTTCAAAGCAGAACTTTAAATGGGGGTTTTAGTAGTTGGCTATGTGTAATAAAATAAAGTTTTTCATTTTTTGGGTTTAAAAGTGTTGAATAGTTAGTTTTGGATTCGGCGACTGGAATCGATCGCCAAAAACTCAAAAAAAATGCATTACTGATAACTTTATCAATATTTTTTTTATTTCCTTTAAATTTTATTTTTTGTAAACCACTTTGCAATTTCTCTAACCCCTACCCAAAGTTGTTTGGCGCCTAATTTCGGTTGAAAAAAATTAACTTCCCCCAAAAGCCCCCCAATTCTACACTTAAACCCCCAGGTTTTTTTTAAAAGAATGATGCTTACAAATAAATTTTTTGCTTTAATAAATCAAAAATATGACTTATGAATCAAGAAAATTCTTTTATACAATCCGTCAAAATAAAGAAACATCACATTTACCATATCGTTTGTTCAGTCAACTGTACAGGGGTTTAATTAGTAATTTTACCAACTTATTTAACTATCTTTTTTTTAAAAACAAATCATGTACTTTTTTGTTTTACAAACAAGAGAAAATCGTTAAAAAAATAACAAATAATCGAGTATATTTTTAAAATGTGCTCCTCCCCGTAATGGGAGATAGAAATATAGTTCGTAAAATTTAAAGAATTTAAAATTTTTTTTTGAACCTCAATTTTTAAAATATGTAGCCAGTATATAAAAAGAGTTTCGAATTCTGAATATGTTTTTTTAAATTTTCCCGGGGCATTAATTTTAACATTTTGGGGGTTTTGAGTACATGTAACGAATCACGATCGAAGCATGCCCTCAAATCTGAGACAAAAATTTATTTCAAAAAAAAGAATATCGCGTGCTCATTTTGGTATGTCTTTTTTCTCCGTGTATCAGAGAGATGTGCAGCCTGTTAGATTTGAGACACTGTCATCAAAAAGAAATGTCTTTTTGAAAATGGAGGGAAATGTGGTGACTACCTGGAAAGAACATAGTCGTATTTAATGACTATAAGGCATACTAGTGTAGAATCTGAATGGGCATTTTTTGGCAGGACAATTTGTAACAAAAATAAGAAGCAGTTTGAAATGAAATGTGGGCCAAAAATGTTTTTTAAAAGCTTATTTTCCGAAAAACAAGAAATGAAATGTTTTTAAAAAATTTCATTATGTACTATTTTTTATTTCATCATAAACTATTTGTTTTGTTTTGTATCAATAAATATTAAACTAATTTTTAATTATGTTTTCATTTTTATTATGCAATTTAAACTACGCTAATGTGTAAATATTTTTCATAAATAGTCCAATCCTAATCAAGTGGCTGCAGAAGCCAAGTGTTCAAGGTATCGGATCGTGGCTGGCTTGTCACGAGTTCGAGCTCAGTACCACTAAAGACTCGCCGTGTAGGGGAGCGATGCACATTAAATCTGATGAGAGCTCAAACGTCCTCTCATTGGTGTGGTGTGGTGTGGTAGTTAGGAGTGGGGGTGCCAGCTCAGGTGTCGTCCTTGTCACTTGACCGTGGTTCGAAATTACGAGGTCCTTCGCCAAAAGCCCTCGTGCGACGGTAATATTCACTCACTCCAATCCTAATCCCAGAACCGGAATTTGGATATAATGCAATTCCGAAATCCCGAGATTGAAGTATAACACAGGCTTGCAAACCCTAAACTTGATGTGTCTTCATTTTTCAATATGATCTGTATAACAATTTTTTAAGAAGTTTTGTATTTTACAATTTGACGTGCCGGTTGGTGGCGTGGTTGGTTTGTCGCTGGCTTTCTGCACTTTGCGGGTTCGACACCGGCCCAAATTCGGTGTTTTCATGATGCAGAAAATCGACAATGGCCATGTCGTATGAATATACGGCATGTAAAAGATCCCTGGTGTGTCTGTTTGGCTTGGGTGTTCTCGGCAAAATTAAATCCTAGCTCAGGTTCGCATCGTCAGAGCTCAGGTGCCTCCTGGGGAGGATACTGGGCGTCAAAATTCCTTGCGATAATTGGTATCGCCTATATGTTGCCGCGCTAAAAAGTGATACCAGCTCCTGGGGAAGGTACTAGGTCTGCAAAGCTTAACGATACCAATGCGCAGCCCCATTAGAAAGGGGAGGGGGGACCCTCGTGGCCAGCGAGAAGCGTTTGAAAACTGATTCTCTGCATGCATTGTTTTAGGGCATGAGTCTGCTAACTACAGCTCTTTGTAAAGAAGGTTGTCGCTCTTCAGACTTCTACATATATGAATTATTTTTTAAAAAAATTATAACTGCTAAAAAATTGTTTTCCGCTTTTCCTTAATAATTTATTGAAAATATACCCTATTTGCATCTACAATTAAACATATGACATGCTTAACATGTCTTTATTAAATTGTTTTCTGTTGACAAAGTGTATTGAAAATCAATGAAAATATTTAAATTAGTTCAAAAGAAGTAAAAGTCTATTTTTTGGATAAAAAGCTGCCATAGGAAGACTCTCCTAAGTAATTTCCAGGGAGTGAATATACACTGGTGTGCAAAACTTAAGCAACAATGTAAAAATTTAGCAGATAGCCATGAAATTGCAGAAAAGGAGGTCTGGAGATCAGTAGAGGGAACACGTAAGTCAGTAGAAACGTCATGCATAAATCAAATATCAGGAACAAAACGTCAGAAGTGATGTGAGCGTACGAAAAACGCGTGATGTCGGCGCGCGCTGCTCAACAGTAGAATGAAATGAAGGACGGAGACGCAATTCACCATATTCTCTGCAAGTGCCAGTGAGTAAGTTCGTGAAATATGGCTAGAAGAAATCATCTGATGACTTCACACGTGGAAGAATGATCGGAAAGCTGGAGGAAGGGCGTACTGTCACCAGTGTAGCTGCAGAGTTCGGAATCAACAAACGTGTCGTTTCGCGCGCTTGGAAAGCGTTCCAAACCACAGGTACAGCTGTTAGAAGTGTCTGGTGTGGCCGCCTCGAGGACGACAACCTGCAGGGGATGACTGATATATCATCCTGCAGGCGAAAAATGTTCGACAGCAGTCAGCCAGCGCCATTGCTCAGAAACTCCTGTACAGCAACAGGTCGACAAGTGTAGCGGTTTACTGTGGCCAGACGCCTTCAAAGGGGCCTGTTCACCCGCCGTCCTGAACGCTGCCTCCCGTTGAAAGATGGCCACCGTTTACAGTGGGAAGAGAGCACAAAACGGGACAACTGATAAAGGAGTCGTGTTCTTTTACGGATGAGAGTCGGTTCAGCCCGAAGCGATTATCAACAGTTTTGATTTGGAGAGAGATCGGGCCCCGGTTTTATCCCAGTAACATCAAGGAAAGACACGTTACTGTGGTCCGGGAGTTCTTGTCTGCTGGCATTATGCTGAACGGGGAACTGAGCCCCCATTTTCGACAGAGGGTCGTAACCGGGGATCGCTATTTAGGAGGTACTTTTTCCCCATCTGCATTTTTTCCGGGGTGCCATTGGCCCAGACTTCATTTTTTTATGGGAGACAATGCACTGCCACATCGCACTTTTGCGTTGAGGAGCTGCTGGAAAGTGAAGATATCATTCGAATGAATTGGCCAGCGTGCTCCCCAGATTTAAATCCCATCGAACATGTGTGGGGATGCTTTTGGGAGACATACCACACGCCAAATCATCCGGGCAACCAACAACTCAAACAGATGTTGATTAGGGGAACACCCTACCTCAAGAAATGTCACCCGCTGGTTCTGAGTATGCGGAGACGGTAAAGCAACCCTTGTAGTACGGGGGGGGCATATACCATATTAAGGGAAAATCTGTTGTTGTTCTTCCTGTTGATAGACAATCATGAGTCACGATACTATGCGTTCAATAAAGCTTGTTTTTTTTTTATTCCATACCGTATGCGTTGTATTCCTTTTTTAGCGCCGATGCTTTCGTCATCCTTTTCGTACATAATACTCTCCCCCATTTCAGAATTTCCCTGCTCAATAATTTTTTGTGAAGTTAGGGAATAAACCCACCTGTTGCTTAAGTTTTGCACACCAGTGTAAGTAAGACATACACATAACCCCCCCCCCCAAAGAAGTCACAAAAACACATTCTGTGTATTTTGTGATCAAACTTAAGAGTTAATACCAAAAAAGTGAGGCCCATCCATAGGGGGTCGCGACGCTGACGCTTTTTCCAAAAGGTTTGGGAAAGAATCCCGGAGAAGGCATTTTTTTTAAATGTATAGGTCTTTATGCTAGGGGGGTATTTTTTAAATCGCTGTCGACCAAGTCCTCAAGGAGGTTGGGGAAAGGGAAGAGGGGGACTCTCCTGATCACCTTCGGTTTTTCCCCAAAAATTGGGGTGGAACCGAGCCAAATCGTACTATCGCATGTATGGTACTCGAAGCTACGGTTAACGACAGGCGTACATCTAGCCCTTTGCAAAGCCATCTACTGGGTGTTTCAAAAGTCACGCACATCAAACTTTGTGGTTGAGTTTTAAAGACAGATGAATTATGTTAACAAACAGAATAAAGAACAAAAACAAAGGTTGAATGGTTATCTTTATTTGTCAGGGGTAAGAAGGTAAAATAACAAAAAGTTTAAAAATGTCCGTTTTTCCCGGGAAAAACAATTGAACTTTTTTACCAGATTAATCGACATTTTACGAAGAGCATGATAATTAATGTCCGATTTTGCATGGAGGATGTTACTCTTAAGTTCATTAAACGTGTGGGATTATTCCTGAATGTAAAATTTTTCATATATCCCCAAAGAAAAAAATAGTGATTGACAAGTCCGGTAAACTAGTTGGCCAAAGTCCTTTGGAAATGACACGATTATCGAAAATTCAGTTAAAACTTCCATACTGTCTCGTGATGTGTGACACTTTGCGCCGTCTTGCTGCAACTAAGCGTACCTTTCCTCGATTTCAGCAAGGATATGAATTTTGTTATGATGTTTATGTAGATGGATGGTCTTTTCAATGGACTTCTTTGTAAAGCGGTCTCCACATCTCCCACTTTCGTTTTCCTTATGAACGCTCTACCCGATCGCTTCCTGTCTGTAACCGATCCTGTGTCACGTAACCGTTGCACTAAAAGTGTTACCATTGATGCATTTGGTGCTGTTTCACCTGAATATTTCTGCTGAAATGCATTTATCACACGGCAATGAGATTTTATAGCGAAATAAAATTCCACGATGGCTATTTGCTCTTGGGAAAATATCATTCACCTCCCGTTGTGCTCAACTCACATATTTTGAAGCCGATGCCTGATACGTTCAAAACTTCTCATTGTTGCCCTGTCCCTGTTGCCATCTACTGAAAGAAATCTCAACCAACCCTTTGGTTTTTAAGCAACAAGGATTACCATGTGCATGTGAGTGACTTTTGAAACACCCGGTTGAAGAGAATAAGCCATAACAGCGTTTTGATGACGTCACGAAAGGAGGGAAAGCTTTATTACACGCAATTGCTTTGGGAGGAACATAAAGCTTAGAACATTTATTTCTTTTCATGTCAGACCAATACACTCATGGACAAAAAAATTAGCGCACTAAGAAGGAGTCGTTAAAATGAAACGAAATTTTACATATGTTATGACTACTTTGATATAAGTATATGATTAGAAAATCAAAGAAAAAGGCAAAAGAACGAAGGATTTAATATCCTGTTGAACCCCTCTTTTGCGTGAATGCACGTTGCGATACCATCGGGCATTGAGGCATACAAGTTCGGTATTATGTCTTTAGAAATTTCGTTCCATATTTGCTGTAACCTTTTTATAGTTCGTTCAAACTCGTGGGATGCCCAACTCGCCGGCCCAAATGATCCCAGATATGTTCGATTGGAGACAAATCTGGGCATCGGAGAGGCCAAGGAAGGGAGTAACAGTGCGGAGATAGTCTTTTGACACCCTTGTCGTGTGAGGCCAAGCATTATCTTGTTGAAAAATGGCTCCTGGGAGTGCTGTATGAGTGGCAAACACATGTGGGTTGCAGGATGTCAGGACATACCGCTGGGCTATCATGGTGCCACGATCAATACTAGGGGTGACTGTGTATTGTAGGCAATTGCACCCATACCAACACACCAGCTGTGGGAACGGTGTGTCGCTCTAAAGCAAAGGCAGGATTGAGGCGTTCACCACGAGGTATCCACTTCCAAGACTGAATCTAGATTCATCGTTAACGACGACCTGATTCCATTTCGCTGCAGTCAAGTTTCCTCGTGCCTGGCACCACTCCAAACAGAGGCGTCGATGGGTGAGAGTCAAGGGCAGCACACGTAAAAAGGCGCCGCGATCCCAAATGTCCTTCAGCCATGCGCCTTGGTATGGTTCGACAAGACACAGGGGCCCCTAGTGAAGGTGCTACCTGTGCCTGGGTGGCGGCCGATGAAGCAGTTGGCTGTGCGCGTGCAATTCTTACGATGTGGCGGTCTTCTCGATGATTGGTCTATCGAGAGCGTCCTGAGCCAGGTCTTCGTGTAAATGATATCTCTCGGATCCACTGGTCACAACACAATCAGAGCGGCCTAATTGACGAGCTACTTGCCTAGCAGACCACCCAGCTTCCATCATGCCGATGATTCTCCCCCTCTCAAACTTCGACAACTGCTCATATTGTCTTCGAAAACGGCTTAATGGCATGTCTGCCTCAGCTCTTCTTTTTTAAACGATTCAGCACTCAAACACGCTTTGGTTACCTGTTTTATACTCCACGGAGAATGACGTTAAACGCCCTCTACCGGCTATACGTATTGCGCAAATCACGCTGCATTTCTAATCATTTGTATATCTCCTCGACATGTACCTTCATGGCAAGTTTCGTTATGATCCCGCAATTATTTCTTGGTGCGCTAATTTTTTTTGTCCATGAGTGTATTTCCTCATTTATATTGATTATTTTTTTTAATTCTCTCACTTAGAATATTTTCTGATGAAAGTTAAGTATTAATTTTTACTCTAGAATCAGGTCTAATATTTTCCAGGAAAAAGGGACATAATCACTCATGAAAGTATCATAACAGTATAAGAAAAAACTGACTCAATGTAAAATAATTTCAATCAGATAAAATAAAAAAAAACATTTACTTGCAAAGAAAATTTGAAAAGAAGAGCATTAGAGGCATATTAATAAAAAATCGTGTGAATTGAGAAACATTTTGCTTTAGTTCCTTTTCTCTGTGAAATGACATTTTTTATGCTCATAGAATCAATGAATCATAACAAAAGAAAGTATCATAAAAAAAAAAAATATATACAAAAATATAGAAATGACCAACAGTTTTAGACACCACAGTAATTATATAGTAAAAATAGATTCTAGATTATACGCGCGTTAAAAATATATTCAATTAAAATAATTTATTCATTCAATATCAGAAAATGTAAAACAATTTCGATCAAATCAAATTAAAAAAAAACATGTACTGGCAAAGAAAATATGAAAAATAAAGCATTAGAGCATATTTTTGTATAAAAAATGCATATGCCACGAACAGCTTAGACACCGTAGTAATTATATAGCGAAATTCGTCCCCTCTTTCAATACCACTATTTTTTTTACCCTAATATATAGGACGTTAAATATATATATACATTAGAGTAAATAAACTTACCTATAAATAATCGGGGAAAAAATTTTTTTAGGAAATACATCATGAATGAGGCAATGTACTGATTAGTTTCAAATTTTGAATCATTTGCATTTGTGATGATGTTATTTAAACTATTAATTATATTATTTTTATACATATGCGTTAAAATTAAATATTATGTGCTATGGTAAGAATATCTAAAAATCAAACAAAAGTTTTGAAATTTTAAAGATATAGCATTTTACACACACATACTTCGAATTCTAAAATCTTTATGAAAATAATTTAAACGAATAACGTAAATAAATAAATATAATTCTTCTTCAAATAATAGTTATGTGGACACTTAAACATGTTCATAAAATGTATATAGTATAAAAAAATTACAAGGAACAATGCACAATGAATAATAAACGAATCGATAATTGTATTTTTAAATAAAGAAAACAGAAAAATATAAAAAGCAAACATTAATTTAATGAGGTTGATTCATGTGACGTCATAGTCACATGATAGTGAAAGCCACGTGATTCTAGCCAATCAATTCAAAAACTCATGTGACGTCATAGTCACATGATAAAAACTATCTTGGTGTTTCCAACTAATCAGTTCACGCGCTCCGGTGTTGCCAAGTTTTGCTCTTTCAGAAATTTTCTTTTAAAAAAGTAAAATATGTATACAAAATGCATTTTATTTAAAAGTATAAGCATAAAATACTACTTTTTTTAATTTAAAAGAATATTTTTGAAGAAATTTTTTTTCCCTAACATTTAAACATCTTTAACCAAATTTGAAATTTTATCTGAGTTTTACAAACAGAACAAGTACAATTAGTTTAATGTTTGTTTTGAATTCAATGGAAAACACGTGTTTGTTTTTATCACGTGACTTCATGAATCAAGCCCATTTGCCTTAAATTTCTTCATTTTTCGCTTATCCTTCACGGTTAAAATTTCTTCACTGCTCTTTTGAATAATTATTTAAGCATATATTCCCAAATGTAATGAATAATTTTTTAAAATATGAAAATGCAGGTATGTTACAATTTACACAAGGTGAATGAAATGAATGCAAGACATTCCACAACTCATGTAATTCCAGATACGCTTCCTTTATGCTTGTAAAGCAGCGTTTCTATAACTGGGCGCGCCCCCCTTGGGAGCGTGATAACTCTATGAGGGGGAGCGAGCCTATTGAAAAGTTGAAAACAAAAGGTTATTTTAGAAATTATGAATTTACTGAAAGTAAACAAACAAAATACTTTCTGATAAAATGAAATGTAGAATACATTTTTACAATTATATAAAACACTTATAAACGTATCAGTAATGTACGTCTATTTTATTATTAATTTAACAATGCTAAGTTAAGAACAAGTTTTATTATTATCAGTGACCCTATGGACTTGTATTAACACTTATCTTGTGTGTGTGTGTGATAATATTTCTACGTTTTAAAATTAATTCCTTAACTGCCGATTAAAAGTTACGCTATTTGTTCCCCAATGCCACCGTTTTCCACATAGACGAGCGTATTTTGATAGGGGATTTTTTTGGGGGAGGGGGAAGAGAGTAATAAATAACCAAATCCTCTGAAATAAGTAAATCCTTCGTAAACACTGTCAAGGTCCTTTTATTGCATTTTAAAGCCTTTCGAATAATTTTATGGATAGCAGCGCACAGAAAAGATCGTACTTCGGAAAGACGTATATATATCGTTCGAGGAAATTAATTCTTTGGCTGAGCGAGAAGTTGATGCACGTCATTGGCACTTAAGAGGTTAAAGTCGTATTGTTGCTTTAATGTCAAAGTATAGTATTATTGAATTCAATACATCGTTAATATATGGTGGGGGGCAATGAAAATTATGATTGAATATTGGGTCGCGAATATTGAAACTTTGAAAAGCACTGTTGTAAAGTAAGATAACTGGCAAGAATAAAGTTATATAATAATAAATATCGTACCTTTTTGTTTATGGTTAATAAAGAAATCCTGAGTAATCCTTTTTGCAGAAAATCCAGTCAATTTACCCTGAGTAATAAATATAAATACACATGGAATAAGCTACCACCTATGTAAGCATAAAAGATGGAAGTGTGAAAGTAATCGTCTCTCCCACCAAATCCTTATTCCCTCCTTTGGTCATGTGACTGCTTTTTACGAGCGTGCTGTCACGGCTTATTCTCTTCTAGATAGCTTTGCCCTTTGTCGCGATGAATTTCGTGGACCTCGATCCGACATCGTCAAACAAGTAGCATTAGAAACAACAAAAAGAATTGAAATGACTTTTATATGCAGGAACAAGAAAAGCTAATTTTAATTATTGCAAGCATGAACTTTCAGGATAGAGTTCTTACGCTATTATTGGGAGGCATATTTTCGTGCGATGTTTGTGAAAATTTAATTCTTTACATTATGATGCTTTGGCTATGGTAGTCTCTTGCACTGATGGAAAATGTTACTTTGTGTAAAACTCTTTTTATTCAAATATTATGAAAAATATTAATTGGAGCATGGCGCAGTCTTGATCGTGAAAACTACTAGGGGTTCCCTTCTTGTTCATGCATATGTCTCTTTGTATAAATGGCTCTTGGAGATCTTTAGTTCTTGGCACTTATCTCAGAAAGTTTGTCGATCCCTGCTTAAACCCTTTCGAAAAGCTAAAATACACTTTTCTGTGATAAAGTACTAGATAAATGTAATGTTCTTATCATCTATAAACATTATTTTGTCACAAAAAACGTTTCTGATCAGGGGTTTTTTTCCTGGGTGGTTGCTAGACGTTATAGCCACCGCGCACTTAAGACATTTAACTTACTTTTACACAGAAAAAAATGAATCATATTGCAATAAACTTTTTATGAAAAATTAACGTTATGCTAATAAGCATTTCAATAACAATTAAAGTACAAATGTAATAGAATAATTATACAATATAGAATACTTACTAAAATAAACATTGAAATTCGTATATATCCACATTTTATGTTTTATTTAATTTTAGTATAAAAAGTTTGAAATAAAGTAATATTTTTGAGGATTTAAATTAGTTATTTCACAAAAATTTGATGAGCTATTTACTGTGGAACTTTTCAAAGAAAGTAGGACCATTTACGGAAGGCACAGTGGTACGTTGCAGGACTGAAACGGCTATCGAGAGCGATGAATGTCTTTTCTGGTATTGCAAACAGAGCATTTCCTGTACGGATAACCTTCTGTTTTTACTCTCTCAAGTGGTGGAAGAACCAAAATTTCAAGGTTTTTTTTTCTGTTCTATGTGGGCAGTGGATAGAGCCTCTATCCACATATAAAAGCTTGCCAAAAACCTAAATAAAACATTTTTTTTAATTGCACATTTGCTCAATTCATTCAGATAAGAGAAAAGTATACTTAAGACATGTCGAATTTTTTTTCACAGATCAGAAATTTTATTTATAGTAATCAAAATACAATTTGAATATTTACACCTAGAAAACTTTTTCCAACTACCCATCAGAGGACATGAAATGCAAAAAAAAAGTATCGTGCTGCCATCTGTATTGATTTTTATGCGTTTTATCTTCAAATAACGCATGTAGACAGACTAAATATCTACCACCCACGTGGAGAAAATTTTTTTGTTATGTGTCTAGACCAGAGGCGCACACAGGAATTTTTCAGGGGTCCGGTGAAAGTTCACCATTCTTGTATCATGCTATTTTTGATTTTGTCGATTTTCAGGAACAAAACACAGTAAAAAACTAATTATTGAATAAATAATTAGCATTAATTAATAAAATTAATCATTAATAACAAATATTTAATTAAATTTTACGTATTAGAATTGTAACCAATCGCAAAAAAATCAAGGGCTTTGGGGTCCGACCCCAGGACCCCTCCCCCCTTGTGTGCGCCACAGGGCTAGACACTATTAGCCACTGCCCGCGAAAGGGTTAAGAGGTTTGAGTATCTCGCGAGGTATCTATTTGGGCATGAGAAAGGAGCGAAATTGTCGTCGCTAATGGCTTTGAGCCTATCGAGAAAGCATCCTAAAAGACTATGATTACGGAAGACAAAATGATGGGGATTCTCGCTCATTTCGAGAAATTCTCCTTTGCTTTACGACCTTGAACTTATGCTCAAGCTTACGTACGTTAAAGGAGGGAGGGGAGAACTGCCTATCATCTAGCTGTAAAGAACTAACCGGTGGTTACCTTTGTCATTGTCCAAAGTTTTTAACACCGGATTTGACTTCAAAATTTAACAGAGGTTTAAATCCTTCAATAAAGTTTTGTAGCACTAAAATGTGTCTCATAATTTCGGAGAAAAAATGGGCTTTAAAAAAAAGGTCACTGTCTTTCTTATCTATAATATTGGGGGAGATAAACAAATTATTAATAAAGAGAGGAAATGCTGGCGAAATTCTTTTGAAGTGTCAGCAACAAACCAAGAAGAAAATATTTTGTAACTAAAAACATTAGGCAATGAAATTTTATAAAATCTTATACATTTAAGTCAACAACAGCGCAATCTCCAACAATTAAGTCAACAGACATTGTTCCCAACATTTATGAAATCGTCCCTTTTCTCCTTCCTTGTAAGTATTGAAGATGTGATTCATTAAAAAAATATTGGGATGAATTTGCAGAAAACAAAACAAAAGCACGGATTTATTCATTTTAATATTTTCTGACGAACTGAGGAAACAAAAACCTTGGTTTACAGTTGCTGGCTAAAATAATTAAGCGGACTGTAATTCTAAAAATGTTAATAGGCAAAATGGTTCCCAGCCTTGGGATCGCTACATTTTCGAACTGAATGCAAAATATTGAAACAGTTGGCTCGGAGAGAAATCTAAACAAAGAATTCTCGCCAACAACAGTGATACTTATAAAAATAAAAAAAAGTCATGTAACATTTAAAAAAAAAATCAGTCATTACAAAAATGGTATTTCTTGCAAATAAGAGAAAGCAATTTTTAGAAAAATACAAACAAAATGAACTAAAAAGGAATCATTATAAAGTATATAATGAGATAAAATCAATAATATCGTAGCTTGCAAGTAGTTGTTGTTGTGGGGGGAGAGGCTGGGCACGGGCCCAGTGCCTCGACCTTGGAAGGGGACAATGTCTCGTTCTTGACTGTTCAATAAGATCATGATACAAATAATTTTAACCATCAAATGTTACTTCCGGACATACCCTCCGAAAAATTTGAGCTAAATGTCAATTGACAACAGTGACTAAATTGTTTTATGTCGTCTATCTGAGCCTTGGCCACTCTTGCGCCATAAAACCCTACACTCACTCACTCACTCACTGAGCCTTGGCCTGCCACCATATACCATCGTTTAGGCCAGCGTTTCTCAAACTGTGGTGAGCGCCCCCCTTTTGGGGCGTGACAACTCTACAAGGGGGGCACGAACCTATTGAAAAGTCGAGAACAAAAGACTATTTAAAAAAGTATTAATTTACTGAAGGTAAACAAACAAAATACAATCTGACATAATAAAAAATAAAATACATATTTACACTGATATATTACAATTATAAATATATCAGTGCTACACAATGTATTTTATACTTAATTTAACAATACTAAATTAAAAACAAGTTTATTAATTACCAATGACCCTATGGGCTTGTCATATATATAATTTAAAACAAAAATTAACATTTATCTTGATAATTTTTGTACGGTTTATAACTAAACCTTGTGACAGCCGATCAAAAATTTCGCGATTCGCTTCGAAATGCCAACCGTTTTCCACGTAGGCACGCGTCTGTGATGTATTGGGGGAGGAATAAAGAAGCAAAAATAATCGGGAATAAGTAAATTCTTCACAAACATTGTCAAGGTCCATTTATTGCATTCCAAAATCTTCGGAAAAATTTTTACGGATAGCAGTGCTCAGAAAAGATCATACTTGGAAAGACGTATATATACGTCTGCAGAAATAAACGCTTTGGTTCAGCGAAAACTTTTTATATACACGGGGGGGGACTTAAGAGGTTAAAGTCGTATCGTAGTCTTAGCGTCAAAGTATAGTATTATTGAATTCAGTACATTGTTATTGTATGGGGGGGGGGCGCTGAAAATTATGATTGATTATTAGGTAGCGAACATTGCAACTTTGAGAAGCACTGGTTTAGGCGAAAGATGGCCGTCAGTCAGTTTGTGCCTAGGGTTTGTGAGATGCACTTATCTGTTACCGTTTGTACATGTATTTCACATCTTATACTATATACTGTCTACTGAAAAGGGTCACAGGTGGGCTTACTTCTACAAAACAATCCCGGGCCTCAAGACGTCATTGGTTGTAAGATGGAATTAAACGAATATTCAGTGTTCATATAGATAAGAAATTCCAACTTTGGAACATAGCAACCAGTCGTTTTATCAAGGGACATTTCAATCTCTTTTTTAAAACTTCAAACAATTATTCTAAAAGATTTTCTGGTATAGTTTTTATTTTCTTAAATCTATTATGTACACATAGAGTCGCATTTAGACATGTGCAGCTGCACAGAGTGGTAAAATTTTAGAGTATGGATAAATATATTTAAATATAAAAACTTCCTAATATAATTTTAAAGTAAATAAATTTTCTTTGTTAAACATGCAATAAACAAATAGTGCTTCAGAAAATCAGCTGCTGAGAGAATTTTCGCTTTAGAACGGGCGCCAAGAGATTTGCAATACCGTCTTTTACTGTGGTTTCGCAGTGAAACAATAAATTTTAATTTCATTTTTCTACTCTTCTGTTTACTTATCAAAATGATTGAAAGTTGTAATTAATAACTAGAACGATTCATAGTAAGATCGCATGCTATAATTTAAAATAACTATTTTTTTTAAATATTTTTAAAGCTAATGGAATTTACTTAAGTTAAAGAGATGTCAATGTTTTTCTATTTAGGAGGTCTCAGTCGTTAAATATAGCATTTGGGCCATTTTTAGGAAAAAAGAAAAAAAAATTCGAAAACAGCCTTAAAAAAAATTTTAAATTTTGTTTTTTTTTAAAAAAATTTTTTAAAGTGTGGTTTGGGTGTGAAACAATAAACATTAAGGGATTCACTACATTTTCCCCTATGAAAATGAAAAAAAATTTAAAAAATGACTTTAGACATGAAGGTGATCACAAATACCAAAGAAAAAATTTGGCTTTTTTTCGATTTCGAAATTTATGGTTTCTCTGTGAAACCAGTGAACAGTAACGGGGGCCCTTTTCCTACCATACGACCAATCGAAAGGTTACTGAAAAAATTATTTTATGACCATAAAACTTTAATATTTTTAACAAAACTAATTAAAGGAAAAAAATTTTAAAAATTTTAATCATTTTTTTAAAAAAAATTTTTGCATTTTTAAACTTTTTTAAAACAAAGTTGGACATAAAAATTTCTATATTTTTTCATTACATATAAAAGTAATTTTTTTTATTTCTTTAAAAAAAAATTCAATACATATAAATTTTCCATCCCTAACTATAAAGAGAATGTTTAAAGGGGTGGGAATGCTATTAATTCTTCAATGGCAGCACAGAATAATACGGACTTGTGAACCACCCCGTGCCATCAACTAAAGAGCCCGGGCCCCGTCTGTGCGTGTTGGGAAGGTGCATGTGAATCGATAATAAATTCTATGTTACGTTTCTAAAGACTAGGATTCCCATAAAAATGTTCACAAAGATTTTCAAAAGCGATTTGTTGATAATCCTTTCTGTCACGGGTGTTCGATTTGTGATAGATTATGGTTTGGGGGTGATTTGGGAAAGCTTGTTTTTTTTTTGCTGAGCAGAAAAAAATTTTACCAAAAAATTTAGAAGACATTAAAAAGTTTCTTTGCCTACAAAGTTTAAGTAAAAAAATACTAAATTTATCAAAATATAATGGTTTTTTATACCCCGGAAAATTCCCGTACTCTTCCCCCTTTGGATTTGGTATCAGAAAGACCATGCCTTTCATGCAAATCAGACGTTGGGGAAAATTCACGGTCGTTTGGAATATTAGGGAAATAATCAATGTTCTAACGTCGCCAAAAGGGGTTTCACTACTATCGGTGGCATTTCCCACCATTTATTTTATTTTATTTTATTTATTTATTTTAAAATAGTATAAGCCTTTTTAATCGAGATATTCAAGGGTTAATTAACAAAAACTTTTTTTTTAACAAAACCTACCAA
>BMAV01015307.1:0-30341 GCA_019973955.1 Trichonephila inaurata madagascariensis
GTACAAAAAGCACATACTTCCTATAACAATGATGTAACGGGAATCTCAGGGTCACTGAAGCTTTATTATACTTCGAGATACCGTGATATTGTTCTGATAATAACGCACCAGTAAGATTATTCAAGCTACCACTTTTTGAAGAAATTCTTAATCTCTAGGTCAATTGAAACGCATCACGAAATCCATTCGAATTACTGAAATGCATGAAAAAGCATAATAGTTTTTTTTTTTTTCAGTTTGAAGAAAAGTATCGAAAAAACTGGTTATCTCTCAGGATCAAGATGAAGTAACTTTAGAATTTGGAAGCAAAATTATTTAACAATGAAAACGGAAATGGTATCGAATAAATATACAAGGAAATAATGAACGAGAAAACGATATTTGTAATTATGTAACTTATTTATAAATGATTGAATATATTTTTGATTAACGTTACTCTAAAGCAACGCGAGAGCCATGAGTGACGGACTTCATGATTTTAAACCTCGGTCAAGTAACAAGGGAGACATCTGAGTTAGCACCTCATTTTCCAAACTTCCACACTATGCCAACGTGTGGGCTTTAAGCCACGGGCATTATTTTCTCTACACGATAGGTTTTCAGTGGCAACAGGTCAATCATATGATTTGCTGGCCACGAGTTCGTGACTTTGACCACTCGGGCTACGCACACATATATTGTGTATATATATGTATATTTATATATATATATGTGTGTGTGTTTAAACATATATACATAGCTCCGTGTAATTATAAGTTCATCAAGATTTCCCTTAAAAATAAGTTGGGATTTGTAATTACATATTCTGAGCATTTATATTGATTCCAAACAAGTATAAAAGTAAAATTTGCAACAACAAACAAAAAAAAAACCAGTTTAATTAATACCTAAGCAAAAAATGAAAATAAAAACTGTGTTGTCTTGTGCACTAATATAGATTCTATGAAATTAATAGTTTATTTGGATCACCCTTTTTATTGGTGACTCTAGAAATCTATTTTACATACTCCTAGGAAGACTTTGATTGCATAGATTTATCTAAATTGGTTCATGCGTGTACAATAGGCTACTTCGGTTCAATAATAGAGTAAAATTATTTGCATATATTCGATGCATATATGTATATAAAGCATGTATATGAAGTTTTCCCGTAGGGTTCAGAGCTGGGTAATAGGATAGATAGTCCAGTAAATCAATTATGTTAACAGCTAACCAGTGTTTGGTTTTGCCACTATAGAGTGAATAACAGCATTGTCATGTAGAAATGTACGTTGATTCTGCTGGAATTTTCGTAAATAAGGTTAAAATTTCTGTTTCAGAACATCTTGGAATTCTAAACTACTCATTTTACTCGAGACAAACTATAGAGGAAGAATTTTAGTGGCCAAAAACTCCACAGATGTCGCAACTTCCCCTCCAAAGTGTCTCAATGAAAAAATACTTTCGTCTTTTACCAAATCGAGCCATGAACTAAATCCACCGAGCCATCCAAATTAGCTTTATTCATCACTGAGCACAATCTAAAACCAAATAAATTATTTAAGCAGTCAGAAGTATTTAAAAAAAACTGACAAATGATGGAAGGAAAAAAAAACTATTCCAATTTATTAGCATTCTCTTTCATAGTGGCGCTGGACCGCGCTGCAGATCCCAACACAGATGCGGTTACCTTTCTCACTATGGTAAAAGCAAGGCTCTTCACTAAAGATGATCCGTTGCTGTATGTGTTCAAATGAGACTACCGTCTTCTTCACAAAGACAGTCTAAACTTCAAAGCAATAAATTAAATCCAAGCACACTAGTTAGAATAAAAATTGAGGGCTTTGAGAGAATCTTTTTTCAGTGACGTCGTAAGTCATGTATTTGCTAACATCATTGGCGCTAACGTAGCTCACTTTTATCATTTGCATATCTAACCGCGACGAAAAAATTTCCTTACCTTAGTATAGATACCTTAGTAAATACCAGTACCTTAGATATACATAGACATCACAAGAAGCTATTATTCTGGAAAAATAGGCAATGAATGGAACAGAACCTCTCTCTCTCTCAACGTTCTCATATATCTCTATACTGAAGTTAGGAATTCAACTGTCACTCTCGTCGTTTGTGATTATGGTTCAAAATTACACGGTCAAACGTCAGTAACCTTCATGTAGCTTCATAAAAATGCTAATTCTAAAAGAATACCTGTCAGTCCCATAAAAAATTTTTTTTTAAATCCTACATAAATAAAGTAATCTGATAATCCTAGAAATTTTTACATTCTTAGTTTTAAATGAATTGAAATATATTGTTAATTGAAGTGTGTGCATTTTTTTAGGTACATTAACAAAGGGATCGAACGAAGCAACGTAATCCGGATTTCATTTCGATTTTTAGAAGAGAATTAACAGCAACTGATACGAGACTTAAGGCCATCCTAACCGTGAAGCACTATGATGATTTTTGGATTCGTTCCGATTTTGTAGTTCACTCCACCTTGAAAATGGCGCCTTTTGTTGGCGACAAAATCAATATATCTGTCGATATCGGTTTTCAATGGATTCCATCTCATGTTGACCTTTACGGCAATGAAATAGAGGTCAAACTAATAAAGGAGGGTTGTAATCTTCCAACTCTCTCCTCACTGACCCTACCCTTTCTGAAATTATATTCGCTGAAAAAATTCACGAAGTATAGTGGAGTGGAAGGTGCTCTCCACAATTTTGGTATTTGGGTGATAGACTGGATTTGACTTTAGCTATCAAATTTGATAGAGTACAGAGGGGGATGTCAGATCAGGTGTCGTCTTTCCCCTTCACTTCAAAATTAAAGGGGCCTCGCCATAACCTGGTGTTGCTTTATAGAGCGATGTTAAAAACACCACCACCACCATGATAAAAAGGCCCCACGTGCTCTACCGTTTTCCCTTCGTCACATCAAATCTCGTTTGAAGGCACGAACTTTTTCAACACTGATGCCCAATTCGGTTGGGCTCCATCCTGGATCGGTTTTAGGGCCTTTGGGGTAAATTTTTTCTTTTTCCTATTGGTACAATAGGAATCAAGGTCTTTGGTTTTGTCGAAAAGCCTTCGGGTATTACAACAATAATAAAAGGATCTAATGTATTAGGGTTTCCCTTTAAAAAATGAAAATGTGCTTTAAATTTTAGTATCTATGAAACGTAATATTATAAAATTTAAAAAGCAAAAATTTTTCGTTTTGGTTTTGAAAAGCGAATTTTTAAAAGGGGAATAATAATTTTTATCAAATTTTTTTCCTTTTTAGAATACTTACGTGACTTCACAGCTCAATATGATCGAAAAATAGATAAAATACAATTTTTTTTTTTTTTCTTTTTTTTTATTTGGGGGAAAAAAAGGGGGTTTTATTAAAAAAATTACTATTTCAACCATTCATTGTTTTTCACAAGATTTTAAAGGCCCAATTTTTTTTAAAAGAAAATAAATAGTTTATATATTAAAACTTCACTTGTTTATTTGTGATGCACATGCTTTACCCATAAATTGTCACTTTTTTTGCGTCTCCTTCAAGCTTCTTTCTGAATTCATTTATAGCTGCAAACAATATCTATACATAGTGTCACTTGAATTACAATGTACATATAAAATTGTTTAAAGAATGTAATTACAATAAAAAATTATTTAAATACTGTTTTTTGGCAAAACATGAAGGATTCAAACTGTACAGAGCCTGAACTGATTTTTGAAAAATTCACGTTATTTTTAGAATTACTATTCATTGAAATAACCTGTTTATTTTCTGTATATCTCTATTCTGAGAGATATATTAAAATACCAATAAATCCACTTCTACATTATGCATTTCAGAAATCCTATTCAGGTATTGTACAGAAGTCTTAGTTATATATAGGCAAAATATTATTGTTGTAGGTGTATTTCGTTTTTATAAATGGAGAATATTTTGAAAATATGTTATTATTTCTTCATTTTTTACCAAAAAATTGCATTTTTCTTGTAGCTAAATTCTTAAAACAATTTTATATGCATATACTAATTTAAGTGACACTAAATATTAAAAAAAAATATTCATAAAAAATGCTTTTTAAAAAAGGGTTTCCCAAAAGTAGTCAGAAACCAAAGGGATCCACTACGTTCGGAACCCGGGTTTTAAAAACCCCTAAATGAATAATTTTCATGATATTTAGGGTCCTTAAAAAAAATGCATAAAATTGTTTTAAATTTTAAAAAAAAATATTATTTAAATACAATATTTCGGCAAAAATTAACTTAGAATAACCTTTTTAAAATGTTGTCCTTTTGGAAAAAAAGCTTCTATTTAAAAAATATTTTGCCGTTATATCAGACCTCTGCAGAGGTCAACTATGATTTTGAAAATTCACTTTTTTTCAGAGCTACAAGCAATTGAAATAATTATCGGCGTTTTTTCTTAAAATTTCCCCTCTGTTGTGTAAAACATGGATAAAACACACCTAAGTTATATATTTCAAAAAAATTTTTTGTTGAGCCTCGTACAGAGGTTTGAGCAAAACAGGCAAAATATTATTATAATAGAACTTTTTTTCACAAAAGGAAATTTTTTTGAAAATGGGTTATTCTATGTTCATTTTTGTCAAAATTTTTAGTTAAAAAATTTTTACTGCAATACTACCCTTAAAACAACTTTTTCTTTTATAATCAAAGTGACACTAAATATTATAAGTTTTATCCATTTACCCTTTTTAAAATCAGGGTTTCCCGAACGTATGGATATTAAATCTGGTTGTACGCGTACACCCCCTGAAACCCCCACATCGTGGAAGGGGAACAGGATTCTTGGGGGTCTAAGACAAAGTTAGGGTTTTTGTAGTCCTTTGTAAGATCCGGTTTAGGGCCCAAAATCTCATTTTGCAGGGGGCCCTAGTATTCTCCGTTACTCCACCGGAGTGATCGATAATATATTTTTCTTGGAGGAGTAAAAAGTTGTAATAATTGTTTAGTAGTGTTGAACAAGCATTAATACTTGAAGGCTATTGAAAAATAATGTCATATATACAGATTAACTGAATAGATTTACTTCTTTAAGATGTCCCAGTTTAAAACATCTAAGAAATGATTTCATCATTTTTGCTAAGAATTTATGCATAGTAATATATTGAATTTACTGATATTATAAATATGCATAGTTGAATGAAAATTTGTATACTTAACCTTATAAATTGGGTTGCATTAAGTTAAACAGTATTTATTCAAATATGTTGATTATAAAAAATCAGAAATTTAAAACTAAATTAAATTGTAATCTTTAAAATGAATCTGATCTCTTTTTTTGTATTTATTTTACAATGAACTTAACCACTGTAAAATTTTGTTTGTTTGGTTTCTGCTCCTTCTTCTTATTTTGACTTTTTTAAATAAAAGAAAAAATTATAAGGCTCGTATTGAAAAGTTAACGATCTGTAGTACTCGACGAACTTTTAAGAATTAAAACCTTTTTTTTAGAAGTATTTGAATCCAATAGATGGCAGCACGAAAATCCGAGCTTTCACTTTTAAAATGAAAGATAAATTATATACATTTCACTTTTCATCGTATTATATTACATAATACACTGATACTTAAAATTAAGAGAATTTCCTCTTTCTGTTGATTATCTCCAGACATACTGGACAGGTATTAAGAAAATTAGGATGTTCATAAGGGAATATAATAATTTTTTTTTTCAAGAAATTCCATACGAGAGTTACAGTACACATCTGATTGCATGTATACAAAAAAAATCTAAATGAAAGCTTATCATATGGAACAAAAAATGTGTTAAAAAGGAGTATTGTCTCCTTTCACAACGAGAGCTCATCTTGAAAATGAAACATTTTATGAGTTTCTGAGGAAACGGTACCACCCATCCAGCAACACTGTTTTTAAATCATATTTGGTTCTGGAAGGAAAAAGGCGAATTACAATACAATCACCCTCGTAAGATCCTATCAAATATGCTCTATAGCAGGGAAGGCGAACCGTTGGCACGCGTGCCATTGATGGCACGCGGCACAATATTTTGGGCACGCCACCGATCAAAACGATCAACCGCGATTGATTCTTCATTCAAGGAATTTTCAGCGAGATTTTTCAGCTCAAAAATTTGAAACGCACTTAAGTTTTTCCCCTGCCGTGACATTATTTATAAACTGAACTTGCCCCAGTTCGATTGGTTGGAAATTGAATAATATGAAAGGCAATTTATTGATTTCTAGCCTAGTTCAATATGGATTCAAAAATTTATTGAAACAAGGAAAAAGTTAGAATTGATTGAAAAAAAAATATTAACAAGCAATATAAGTAAAAATGCCAGTAACGAAATTTTGAAAAAATTAAATTTTTTGATTCCCGATACGTTTAACTGTTTGAAGAAGTAGGCTATTATTTTAGCCATATTTTCATCGACCACCTACAGTCATTATTTTCAGGATGAATAACTTAAAAACTCACTTAGAAACCATTTGGAAGATGACTCCCATTCAGCATGTATTCGCTAAAAAATAACATCTTACCCAATCCAATATAATTTATTTGTCATCTAATCGCAACGGAAAAACACACTAATTTACTTTATATAATTTGAATTACACGTTTAACTAAAACATTTACTCCATTAAATACAAAACGTATTTTTTTGTAGCAAATAAGCGTTTTTTGTTGTTAGTAGTTTTATTATTTTCCCAAAAAAACCCAGTCAAAATTTTTGACGGCACGTCATATCTCATTAAGCATTTTTTTTAAAAAAGGCACGTTGATCATGGTTCCCACCCCTGCTCTATAGGTTTAAAGTTTAGAGATTTGGTTGACCAGTCCATCCGATCAATATCTTCACTTTTCAAATATTCATTAGCCAGAGGAGACATATGGAGACGAGCACTGTCATTCATAAAAGAAATCAATTCCCAATGGCAGCCTGATAAGAATATATGGTTCAAGTAACTCATCTCTATATCTTACACAGCTTCCGTAACAGACTTGTAGGTCTGTGTGTGTGTCACCCCCCCTCCCTCTATCCTAGATGCCTTCCCACAGACAGTCAAAGATCCGCTATCATTCGGGTCCCTTTCACGGATGTTGGAAAACAAATAGAGAACCGCAGGCGTCCTCTAGATCAGTGGTCTCGAACCCCCGGTCCGTGGGGGAAATACTACCGGTCCGCACAAGAAACATTAAATTATTTCCCTTTTTTTTACTGTGGTATATTTTTCTTGAGTTAGGGCTACTTTTATAAAAATCACTTTATATTCCTTGTTAAATCACTTTATATTCATTTTTTTGGTGTAGCTGTATTTTATTCTGATGTCACGATTAAATACAATTAAATTAAAATTATTAACTCAAAATAGTCTAAAATATAAGCAATCAGCGTCCTCCCCCTCAGCGGGCCGCGGTAAAATTAACAGCGTTGACCGGTCTCTGCTGATAAAAACGTTGGGGAGTACTGCTCTAGATGAAGGTACATCGAGAGTCAATAGTTAAACTGAGTGAATAGAATGGTTTCCCACTAATTCCTGCTGAAATATTGATATTCTTTGTCACATTTTAAATGGGCTCTTCTGTACTCTGATATGAGCTGGACAAAAAAGAAGGTATTCTTCAAAGAAAACCTGTCTGATATAGGAAACTGTTACACAACTGTTTCACGTCACTGTATTGAAAAATGTGAATCTTCTTTGGTCATCATGGGGATCTTCGCCGACCTTCCCCATACTGTCGATCAATAGATGAACCACGGTAACCAATAAGGTTATGATTCTCGAATTCATGACCAGCGTTGTCGAGTGGTGGGTTAGAATCCTGCTGCCACTGAAAACCCGCAATGAAGAAGAGTTGATGCACATTAAATCTGCCAACACTCAGTGTCCTCCCACTGACGTGGTGTGGAAGTTCGGAGAGGATTGTCAACTCAGGTGTCTTCTTCTTTTGATTGTGGTTCAAAATTACAAAGTTCATCGCCAATAGCCCTCGTGTTGCTTCACAGTGTGACGTAAATAAAAATCAAATCAAATCTATCGAGGGATTTGGTTTTATTGAACTGTTTTCGTAATTCTCCCTCAGATCTGGACATTACACTTAAGTCTCTAGCAATCTACACTTGAGATAGCCCTACCACAATTCTCCAGGTGATTTTCTACTCGTTTCACTATCAAAACGTTGGTGGTTTCTAATGAATTTCCCTCAGTGCCAGTTTTTAACCTCACTGGAGGCCTGGGCACTTCATATTGTGTGTGTTACGCTCCTCCCTACACTATTTACAGAGCATCCCCCTCCTTTAGTTTTTGCCTTGCCAGGTTTGGTTCGAGGTAGCTCTTGGTTCTTACTCTTTTCCCTTTCTTTGTTTTTGTTCTTATGAGTGTTTCCATTATCCATCCCCTATGGACCCGCCGTGTCACAGACAAACAATCGGCAGCGTACAACCGAACGTAGTTTCCATGTTTCCATCTGAACCTGTTAATAACACTTCACTTCAGATGTGAAGAATTTGTTATAAATATCGAGTTTAATAGTTATTATCACAGCTTTTTAAATTATTAAGATGAAACTGAAAGCTGAATATATTTAAAGATCTAAAAGTTTAGTATGAATTAGTATATTTCAGAGCAGCAGAAAAAACAAAGTAACTAAGCACTACTCCAAAAAATGTTCAAAATTTTCTTACGTACACAAAATTATTCCAAAAGACGAATGTGTTCTGAATGTTGTTTTATTAATGGAACATTTAATTTTTTAAAGATCTATCATTTATTTAAAAGTTGTACACAGATCCATGATCACATAAAATGCTATATTGAGCTTATGTTGTTTAACGATTCATCTCGCTTATTTAAAAGATACTTATTACTGTTTTTGTATAACTACGCAAAATATATAAATAATTTCATTTAATAGGATTTGATTCAGGATCAGTTTTCCGTTTAGAGCAATCCGTCTCTCCATATTATGAGAACTTTTCCTTTTATGTAAATAAATTATTCTCTTTTCTTACAAGATTGTCCTTACCTAATGCACTAGCTTTTAAAACTTTATCAACAAACGCATTTTTCAAAATACAACCATGAAATAGTTGAAAAGGCAATTTTGCAACCACTAAAATTAAAAGGTAGCTCAGTAGAATGATGATGCATATGCAAATATTAGCACTGTGACGTCACGGTGTGAGGCACGGTGTGTGCTCCATTTCTACATTATCTACGCGACCTGTATCTGTAGAAAAGAACGAAGAACCGCGCAAATCTGTCATCTTAATATTTGTTTATTAAGATCTTAACTTAAACACTATGTACAATAATAATAATAACAATCAAATTAAGCAAATCTGGAGTGAGAAGACACAATTCGTATCAAAAATTATCGCGTAATTGACCACTGTATCTAACTTTACAGATTACCTCTAATCTCATTAATACACGCAATTTCCTTATATCTTAATTTAAGACGCTTACCACTATATCTTAGGTAGCAGCTATTCTCTTGGTCCTAACTGAAGTGGCTTTGCTCCTTGTGGAATGGTATCCACCTTTAGCTTGAAAACACAGGTACGGGTAGGTTAATTGTTGAATTTGGAATTTCCTCTTTAACTTAATCTCTTCTAATCATAAGCATAGACCTCATATAGCAACTTCGCATAGCCCCAAGGCGAACGCTAAACCTCTACTCTATATAAGATTCCTAATTTGCCTTCTCACGTTTTTCTTCTCGAGTTGGTTGAAAAGAATTGCCATTCTGGCCCCAAAGAACCCCAAGAGGACATTAATAGAAATCTCGCTAAAAGCCCCTCACAACGGTATGTAGTGAGGGACAGTCTTAAGGTATGGACCAACTGGGCCCGGGCTCAGGATCTCGTCTCGTTCTCGACTCAGCCTTAATAAGATCATGATTCGACTAATTTCAACGGTCAAATGTTATTTCCTGCTTGTATTTTTCGAAAAATTGGAGAATTCGAACGATATATTAACTGGCTATATGTGGACCGTCATCCATGTATAGGCCTAGGCTTATCACCATGCACCATCATTACTCATTCAGTCAAAAGGCGGCATCAGTTGATCGGTTTGTGCGATTGAAGTCATGCACATGAATTTGTTTCGGGTTATTGTTTGCACGAGTATTTGACAGTGCATGCGATGTACTGTCTACTTTTAAGGGTCGTAGGTGGGGCCTACTTTTACGTAGGGTCACAGAGCCTCAAGAAGTATTAAGATGTCCCTACACGCAGCAGAGGGGAATGCACGCTTAGTGTTCCGATAACTTAAAAAAGAGGAAAGACGCATTTCCAGACATTCCCTGTAAGTGAAAGAAAAATCGTAGGTTCATAATAGCTACAAGAAACCAACAGGATGCCTTTGCACTTGGTACAATGACTATCAAGTTTGAATAGGAGCGTAATTTGACGAGTATTGCACAAAAGCTCGAAATTGACAAAAGTGTGATTTCAAGAGCTTGGAAAGCCTTCCAAATGACAGTTACAACTGTAAAAAAGATTTTTCGGCCGAGAAAAATTACGACAAGAGTGATGAACGGTATATCATTCTAAAGGCGAAAAGATACCACTACCAGACATCGGGCACAATTACTCAGTAGTTGCGTTCGGCAACCGGAAGATAGGTATTACGGTTGTTTACTGTGACTAGACGTCTACATAAAAGTGACCTATTCACCAGTCGTCTTGAACGCTGCATACCATTAACAGCAGCCCATCAGTGGAAGGAGTTGTACCAGATAAATGAAATTTGATAGAAGTGTTTATGCATCTAAAAGATAACTTTGATTCAAATTTCACGTCAGGTGCTTGTGGTGCTAGTACTGCCCCTTTGAGCATGCGAATCAGAGAGGTGTACTTTAAAAACGCACTGTAAATTTCGTAAGAGTTACTTATTGTTGAGATTTCCCGTAGTGAGTTGATGTTAGACAAGAGTGCCCTTAAGAAGGTGAAGAAGACCTTATCAATTGCTCACTGACTTTGAACTAGGCTATGAACAATAAGGCTAAGAAAAAGCGGATTTTCTTTCCGTGATATTGTAGAAAGACTAGGTTGGAATGTATCCACTGTGCATTATAGTTAGCAGCAGTGGTCTCGGGAAGGTACTATCTCAAGAAAATTGGAGTCCAACCACGCACGGGTCATCACTGACAGAGAAGACAACCGTACCCGCTGCATGGCTGTGGAGCAATGAAAGCGAAAATCATAGCTTTTGTGGGCACTAAAGTGACACAGAGAACTGTTACAAATCGATTGTTTGAGGAATAACTAAGTCAGACATCCTATAGCGTTCTTACCATTAGCTCCAAATCACTAATATTTTCAACTTCAGTGATGTCACGCTAAAGCTCATTGAAAGGAGGAGTAGAAATGTGTTGGATTCTTCGATGAGAGCTATTTATATCTTGGTGACAGTGATGGCCGTATATTGATTAGAAGAATGGCAGGTCAGCGCCAGCAAACAGCCTTTCTGTGACCTAGATACACTGGGCCTGTTCTTGAAGTTATGGTCTGGGGAGCAATTTTCTATGATAGCAGGAGCACTCTTGTTGTTATTCCACGCACCTTGACTGCAAACCTGTACGTCAGTCTGGTGATTCAAACTGTTACATTGTCATTTATGGACATTATTCGAGGGAGTGTTTTCCATCAGGATAATGAGAACCCTCATACCGCTGTTGTAATCCAACATGCTCTATAGAATGTCGACTGATTGCCTTGGCCTACTAGATCACCAAATCTTTCTCCAATCAAGCAGGAATGGAACATCATTGGATGGTCATCCACAACCATAATTAAATCCCCTTATATTTTAACTGACCAAATGCAACAAGCACAGGTAATTCCCTCCCACAAACTTATATCCCATCCCGTACTCGTACGATACATTGCAGGTACGTTTGCATTCTTCCATTCAAAAGTTTAGTTGTTACACTGGTTAGTAATTTACCGTTATTTAACATTTTAAATAGTTCTTCTCTTGCTTACATTAACCTGTGATCTTAATCAAGAAAATAAAGGTTACCTAGACAAATGTATTATCGAAGTTTCATTTGTCAAAATAATTTTTTCTTGGTGTTGGGATTTTTTCCATCACTGTATGTATTTTTTAGTTTCTTTGGTTACTTGCATGTTTGTAATTTGTTTGATGTGAAAATTTCTGTTTCCGTAGCACACACACATTTCGAATATTTTCATGTCATATTTCTTGTTTGCACGCATGCATACTTGTACATAATTCAGTGGGACTTTTCTTTTATATATACTTTAAATATAAAATAAGTAAATATATAACTGTAGAAAAGACTAATTCTTTGCAGAATATTTTCTACACAAGATTTCTATTGAAGCTTCAGTTAATATCCATACATCTTAAATGTTCTTGATAGTAAATTTTTAATCGAATTTATCCTCTTTTTATCAAATATATATATATATATATGTGTGTGTGTGTGTGAGTGTGTGTGTGGGGGATAATTCCTAGAAATTTAAACTTTAATAGCTCTTGAATTTTTATGGTCCAGTCCTTCAGGACAACCGTGAAATTTTTTTTAATTCGCTCCCCTTTTATCGGGGGAATTTTTGAAACTACATCCATCTACCCCCAAAAATCAGGGGTAATGCCCCGTTTGGATATAAAATGGCGAGACTCTGGAAATCCCCTCTCTTCTCTTTTTCTGTCTGTTTTTTATGTAGCCGGCTGCTTCGTGTTGTATGTTCGTAGTTTCTTTGTTCTGTGTTTTGTGCCATTATGTCAGGCTCTTGTGATGTTGGAACGCAAATTGCTTAATGCTCAAAAAACCCGGGAGTTATTATTTCAAAGGCCCCGCCTTTTTAATCCCTCAAATAAAAAACAAACCATCTGAAATATGATCAACCTTACGGTAAAACATCCACTCGTCGTCTTCGGTTATATTTTAAACCCCAAAATACTATAGAAATTTTTCCCCTTAAAATTAATATATATATATATATATATATATATATATATATATATATATATATATTGTGTGTGTGTGTGTGTGTGTGTGTGTATATACACACACATGAATGTTTAGATAAGGGGGGGTGAAAAAAAAAGGTTGTACGTGTTGAATGGTTAATGAGAATTTAAGTTCAGTAGTCATTTAATTGCACTTAATTTAGTAGAACTTTAGTAAGGAAAGAAATTTTTTCAAATTAATTTTACTTAAATCCAAACCCTAATGGGCAAACAATTATTTGCCATACCCGGTAAATTGGAAAAGTAAAGAGAAATGCAACCAAAGCTTTTACGATATTAGAAAAGAGGATTTACCAGATTTCTGTGTGTGCAAATTCTGCAGTTTCTTCAGGTTTAGGCAACTAACAGATAAGGAAACTTTGCTGTTTAAACTTAAGTGATTAAATTTAAAGAATCACAAGAAAAACATGCAAATATTTACTGGTTGATGGATAATTTTTATAAGAAACTGCCTGATAATTGTTAATGTTTTGTTATTGTTAAAACAAGTTTTATTGAGGAGCAAAATTATCCAAAAGAGAGTGCTGCGCTTTAACTAAAGTTTAGTCTTTTTAGCATGTCATATCGTAAAATAAAACCCATGAAAATTTTCGTAAAAACTTTTTTAAATCTCAAGTTTATTTTATAATTAATCAAAAAATTATTAATCAATTGACAAAAGAAATTTCATCTAGAGCTTTATCTGTGTTATTGATAAATAGTAATGATTATCATGGTTTGTGATACTAACTTTTATAAACACAGGTGTTTCATAATACATTTTATAATGACTTTATCTACTATTTTTAATGAGATATCTAATTTTTTAAGTTCTATTATTCGTTAAATGTTTTCTTGCTTTTTTTAATAATACACTGGTGTGCAAAACTTAAGCAACAGGTGGGTTTTTTTTGCCCCTAACTTACGAAAAAACATCCGAGAAAAATGGGGGTTCTGAAATGAGGGGGAGTATTATGTACGTAAAAAATGGCGAAAGCATCGGGGGTGAAAAAAAAATACAACCAAAACGGTATGGGGAAACAAACAAAAAAAAAGCTTTTTGAACGCATAGTATCGTGACCATGATTGTCTATCAACAGGAAGAACAAAAGCAGATGTTCCTTAATATGGTTTTTAATCCCCCCCCTTACACAATGGTTGCTTTACCGTCTCCCATACTCAGAACCAGCTGGTGAAACATTTCTTGGGTGGAGTGCCCATTCACTCAATCAACATCTTTGAGTTGTTGGTTTTTTCTCCGGATGATTAAGCGTGGGGAATACGTCTCCCAAAGCATCCACAATGTTCATGGGATTTTCTGAAAGCACGCGGCCAATCCATTCAGTGATATCTTCCCCAGCAGCTCCTCATTGAAGAGTGCGATGTGGCGTGCTTTCATCCATAAAGATGAAGTCTGGGCCAAGGGCCCCTGGGAAAAAAGATGCAGATGGGGAAGTACCTCCTCACAATAGCGATCCCCGGTTACAGACCCTCTGTCGAAAAGGGGAAAGCTCATTTCCCCTTTCGCATAATGCCACGAACAAAACTCCAGGACCACCGTAACGATGTCTTTCCTTGATGTTACTGGGAAAAACCGGGTCGATTTCTCTCCAAATCAAAACGCGTTGAAATCCTTCGGTACTGAACCATCTCATCCGTAAAAGAAAACGACTCCATTGATCAGTTGTCCAGTTTTTTGCTCTCTGTCCCCCGAAACGGGGGCTTTTGGCCCTCTTTCAAGGGAGGCAGCGTTCGGCGGCGGTGAACAGGCCCCTTTTGAAGGGGTCTGGCCCCGTAAACCGCTTCCTTGTCGACCTTTGCTGTACAGGGTTCCGAGCAATGGGGGTTCCGCTCTTTCGAACTTTTTTCGCCGCTAAGTATATCGGTCATCCCCGCAGTTTGTCCTCGGGCGCCACCCAACCTTTTTAACAGCTTACTGTGGTTTGGAACGCTTTCCATGCGCGCGAAACGCACTTTTGTTTATTCCCCAACTCTGCAGCTACACTGGTGACAGTACGCCCCTCCTCCAGATTTCCGATCATTCTTCCACGTGGAAGTCATCAGATGATTTCTTCTAGCCATATTTCACGAACTGCTCACTGGCACTTGCAGAGAATATGGTGAATTGCGTCTCTCCTTCATTTCTTCACTGTTGAGCAGCGCGGCCAAAAATCACGCGTTTTGCGTACCTCACATCGCCGACTTTTTGTTCCTGATATTTGCATACGCATGATGTTTTCTGACTTACGTGTTCCCTCTACTGATCTCCCAGACCTCCTTTTCTGCAATTTCTGGCTATCTGCTAAATTTTACATTGTTGCTTAAGTTTTGCACACCAATGTATTATGCAACACATATTTGTTCATTCTTTCACTTTCTAATGCAGCTCTAAAATTAATTTAAAATAAATGCATAAGATATGTGTGTAAATAAATACATAAAAACCAAGAAAATCTTCGTGAAAGTTTTCACAATTTGTCTAAATGCTTCTGCTTATATTAGAAAACTTGGGAAGTTTCATAGTAATTAACTTATACAACTAATTAATCAGACATAATCTTGTACTTGATTTTTATGTAATTCATCTAATTTGTATTTATATTAATCTATATTAAAAAGAAGAAAAAAAAATCCGTGAAATTAAAAATACTTCATGTTTAACTAAATTTTAAGACCAACACAAAGTGACTGAAACAATTTTGCGTGTTATTAGTGATTTTAATGGACTTTTAAAATATAAATAACGAGAATGATTGCAGCTTAAAAAGAAATAGAAGATATTTAACTTTTGTACACATGTGCACGCAGTCACGTTGATATTAATGGTTCACTCGGAGTATAAATTAAATCCCTCTCACTTGTGTTCTACTTTTTCAAATCACGCCATGCACGCAATCACCTTGCATTTTCCTTTAAAAATGCTACTACATATTTAAAACTGTCATTAATAGTTTTTAAATGTTATAAGCACGTGGATCAGGAGTAAAATTAATCTCGGTAGTCTTACTGAATGAGAGCAATTCCGGTCTTTCAAATTAATCCATTCATTATTCATGATACTTATTAATAAAGCTTTTTAATTTAATGAACTCACAGATTTAAGAAGTAAATCAGGATTTATATTTTTTAAAATTTTATCATTAGTGCTCCCTTGAGGGAAACATATTTCAACCTACATTTTTAAATGGTTATAGCTACTGGATACGACTTTGCCCTTTTTCGTCTTCAATGAGATTTCAGTTAATGATTTTTCGCTTTGTACCTATTACGATGGTAGTTATATGTTCGAGAGACAAGCGACAATGCAAAAAAGTTCTTTATAAACTAACTTACTTCCTTCATCTTGTACTAATTTTTAATACAATTAAGCTAAAATTCTTCTTATTTTAAGATGCAGTTCATATTTATATCCTTCGAAGCATTCGAACTGTATATAATATTTTTTTGTTTTCTTAAACGTACTCGAGTAATGTCATTTTGATGCAACAATTTTGTAAACGCTACATTTGAAGACTAATTTAAAGGAATTTCGGTTGATTTCATTATGGGGAAGGGGAAAAGATGTTTAAAAGCCTTTGTGCAGTTTAAGAAACTGATACGATTCACTTCCCAACTGCTGAATAAAAAGTGAAAAATGCCACTGAAAATTCTTAACTTCAGCTAAAGACTATATTTTTGTGCTATAGTGTTATCATTTTTGTATTCTTTACCATCTAGTACATCTCTTTTCCTAACGTTTTAATGTTTATTTTTTTTGGTTACTGTTGAAATATATATATATAATATTCAATATTACTCATATAAAGTTTCAAATGGATGTTAAAAACTAATCTATATAGATGCTCACCGTGATTTTCTTAAAATAAGCCACAGATATTCCCGTTGTTTAATTTCGTATTTCTGTTTGGTATATAATTTATGAAACTTTCATTAAGAATGGGGTTCATACTTTCAATGTAGATAAGCTTTTCTCAACCCATGATACACGTAGCTCTAGGGGTATGTAAAATGGTTGGTGGTACACGAGAAAAAAGGTGCAATGGTGGACATTAGCAGATAGATTGAACGCATGAGAAAATATGTATTTACTGTTGTAAAAAGATTTCAATGAAGGGAGAAGTTGTGGTATACATATTTATGTCTCCTATAACATAATTCAGGTAATATTCTTTTGATTGTAGGGCGCCTTGTTTTCCTTTTAAGAGCAGCTGCTAGTACTTTATTTTCTCTTTTATTATATGTGAATCATCATTTACTGAATATTTTTAAATGGGAAAATAACTCTTGTATTATATAAATAAAATACACATTAGACTCACTCATTTATTCTTCATTTATCGTACAACAGAATGCGCTTAATTGTACTATATTTTTGTAAATTGTACAAGAATTAATTGAGCGATTGAATTATAACTGCTTCAATAAAGTTGGCAACACTTCTTTGTACGTCTTTTTATTTTTATCATCATAATAATGTTTTTAATTATTCCCTAGCTTACTCAAAGTAAATAGTATTATAGTTTTATACTTTTTAAAGAAATTATTGTATGTATATGTTAGGAATTATACATTATGGGGATGAGGTATAAAGCAGAGTGATGATTGATCAAAGGGTATGCGAGAAAAAAAAGTCGAGAATTTCTGTTGTAGATTAAATTTAAAATCACATTTCCTTTACTTTACATGATAAAAGCTTCATTAGACGATTCCACAATCATCTATTTCTAATCTGGTTCAATTTTCAGATATTATCTTAATATTGTAATAAATAGAAAAAAATATTAGGTGAGTGTAGTCAGATCTTTTAAAAACCGATTCATACAGTATCATGTGAGATATGTGAAAACACCAATAAGTATTAAACGTTTTATAACGAAGAGTCTACAAAATTTAAGAGTATAGATTAACTATGCAAATAATACTCTACCTCTGGATGGTTCACGAACTTTTTCTCATTATATATCTTGGTTAATATACCAGTATCTCTACTGCTTTATTATCATTGTACTGTTTTATTTTACGTCTTGACAGAATTTATAATTCCGGTATATCGTCCTAGTAATGTTCCATTGAGGAAATTAAATCATAGGGAAAGTTTTGTAGCAAATATTTTCATGTAATTCATTTATAAGGCTCCTTTCATATCCCCTGGTCGTCTTTCACGTAAACACAGGGAAAAGCGAAACACAGTTTTTGAACCACTACTCTACCTGAAATTCACACCAGGCAACTACATAAGAAAGGTATTGAAGAAACGCATGATTCAGAAATTATTTCTCAATGACTTCTTTAACTATACGATTTGACTTTAAATAAATTAAGGATAATGCCAATAATAGAAATAATTCGTGTAATTTTTACAATGAAAGCAATTTGAAAAAAAAGGAATCCTGCTTAGTGCGTGTCAATAACACATCTTTTTTTTTTTTAAAAAAAAAAAATATATTAATCAATTTTTATAATTACAAGGGCGAAAGAGGAATTCTGTTTCCCCTTTAAATATAACCTTTTTGTAATTAATCAATGAATACTTTTTGTATATCGTATTTTAGATTTAGAGTATAAAAGCCTTTTAATCGATACATATTAGCCAATTTTGTTATTTTCGAATAAATCAATCAAATCACACATGATAGAAATATAAAAGCAACACACACAAAAAAACATTTACAGTTTGAATGTTTTATTAAAATGAAGACGTTTGCGCAAAACCACTTGATTCACTACAAAAGCACAAAATATGATGAAGCAGTGTGATAAAGCAAAAAAATAATATTAAAGTGCGTTGCATTCGCATGGCAATGATTGTAACCCCTAAAAAGAACTACGTAAGCATTATGTTTGAGCAAAAGCAATGATAAAGCAGAACATATAAATCACATTATTGAGAAATGTTAACAAATTTCAAAGCTATAAACTACGTACAAAAATTAAGGACACATACTTTACAGTCACTTTTGATCACGTAGGCCCTGATAGTTGCCACCGAATCATAACAAATAAAATAAATTAAATAAATGATTTCAAAACATGAGAAGATTATGTTATTACAAAATTTTGATGCATTTAAAATGCTAAATAAAAAAGAAAATCTTAACCCTAAAAAGAATTTCTTAAAATTGTTGGTTCTTAAAATTGCTACATCCAGTTCTGAGTGTTGACATTAATTTGCAATTTGTTCGATTTTTTTTAACTTATTGAAAACTACTTTATAATACCCTCGTCCTAATTATTTAAAGGCTTTAGCCTTTTTAATTCTTAACCTGACTTGAGCAATACATTAAATTAATTTTTCCCACAGTCTAATCGAATCTGCGTCTCCATAAACCTCTTTTAAAGCGAGCTTCTTGAGTTTCATTTTCGATTTCCTTTACTTCCTCAACTGGAATAATTTTTGCTGTTTCCTCTTGAATATCAGGTTTAACCTCTGGTTGTTCATGTTGACTGTGATCATGTCCATCGGAGGCCTTTTCAGAATGGTCGTGGTCACCTCCATGATGCTTTGCCTCTTTCACTGGTTTTGGATCATTTTCGTGACCTGGATGATCGGAATGATCAGGATTATCAGCTGGATGCTCCTCATGAGTGTGAGGTTTCTTCAAAGGTTCCTCGGTAACATCTTTTGGTGGATTGGTAGTTGGGTCAGCTGGCTGTTGTGATGATGTTGGTTGTTCCGGTATTGTTGAGCAATTAACTACAAATGCCACAGCCAATAGTAGAAAGACTTTGATTTGGATCTAAAAAGAATTAGAGAAAACAGTTTAATTATTAGAGCAAATTATTAATCCTTTTTGTTTCATTTTTCATATTATTTTATTTTTATTTTATTTATTTTTAAAAAATTTTAATTTATGTTACATTTATTTCATTTTAAGCTTACGGTAGTGCTTTGAATTTCTCTTTTGAAAATGTAGAAATGTTTCATTCACAAAATGAATATGTAAAAGTAGAATATGTTTTCTTTCTGTTACATCTAAACGAAGCTTATAACAAATACATGTTTTAGATGGCAATGATTTGAGATCCCGATTTACTAAAACTCATAGAAATGAAAAGAAAATATTAACAAATTGTAGTTAAATATCCTTTATACCTATTCAAGCATATTTTACGTTAACGAAGGTACTTTCAATAAAACAATTCTATCTTGCAAGAACAGTCACAGAAAAACACATATATAGATCAAAAATTTTAAAATGAACTCCTTAAGAGATTTCAAAATTGTATTTATACAGCCTATAACTTAACTCCGGCATTTTAAAATGCTCTTATACAAGGTAAAACCTTAACTAAAATACTATTTAACCTACTAGTTGTTTTACCTATCAAACAGTAATACGAAATATTTTTAAAAAAATTTAATTAAGCCTTCTCTTCCAGCATAAAATATAGAATCATTTCAAAGAAATATCAATATAGAAAGAAACTTTTTTTTTTCCTTCTCGAAATAAAAACCGTCTTAAATAATTTATTTTAATGCCGAAAAAAAAATAAGGTGAATAACACGCTAAGTCTTTTAAAAAGTTCTGTTATTTTTCTTATATGTATTATTTTTATGCTAAACCAATATCAATAACTTGTTAAAATATAAACATTCGCACAGTTAACTTTTAAATCTATCTCTAAACTCTTAACAATCCTTGATTATATGAAAACCTTTCAACAATATTAAAAACATCTCAAATATAAATAAGAATATAGATTTTTACTTTTGATGAATACATTTTTCTATTGCGCATGAATATTTCCTTTTACTATCGTGAGAAAATTTAGTATATGTTAAGAAGAAAAGCAAAAGGAGAATTCAAAGTATAAGAACAAATAAGTTATAGTTATATATTCTTTAGAGAATATTTCAAAAAAGGAACAGACTTATTAAATATTTGCATAATTTAAAAAATAAGATAAATATTTACTTTTCAATTTTGTACGGTTAGCTAAAAGAACACAACTTAAATCTAAACAGGGTGAAGAAACGCAACTAAAAAATTTTTGTAACTGAATAATAATAATCATTTCCTTTATAAATTAATAACGGTACGTCTCAATTATATTAAATAGAAAGCTACTAGATCAATAGGAGATTATTTCTACCAACGTACATATTTGGAGAAAACGGGATTGCGCTTCATTAATTTCTTCTTGCCGCATTTTAAAATTAACCTGAAGAAATGAATCAATCTAAAGTTATCGATATGTATTTTGTGTCAAATAAGTAGTGAATGGGGAGAAAAAAACTTAGCAATTTTAGGTATAAAATACTGTTAAGAAATTATAATTAGTAGAAGTATTTGTCAACCGTGGATTTTTTTCAGAAAATAGTTAGGATTAAAATGGTAATAAAAACCACGCGTTACATTCCTGATGTTTGAGACATCGAAGAAAACAAACATACAACACTGGTGGGGGGAAAATACACGTAACAAGATATAATAACATTACATCGTATGACCTATTCACAAGATCGCCGCTGTGTGTAATGTAGTAAAAATTCGCTAAACAATGCGGCAGTGACTAGCATCCAAATTTTTGAAAGCATGTTGACTTTAAGGTAGCGAATTGAAATGACAATGACGTTAATGTTGTGAGTTTTAATCTCATGTAGTAGGATAGTACTTTATATTCCAAGTCCAGAAAAAACTGCTATTATGTAAATCGTCCCATGAAAGTCGCAAGTAAAACCCCGCGCAATCTCTTTTAAATCTAGTATTTACACTTAATTTTATCCACGCTCTTCAATATGATTATAACTGGCAAGTTTTTTATATGATTACGATTATATCAAATTTAAGTGTATTCAATTTTTTCTATTTTAAAATTACTTCATTTTGAATAATAAACCATTCAATCGTGGTTATAATTGAATAATACCATGAAACGAGAATTCTACAATACGAGAAACCGTTTAGTTAAAATCAAATTATATATATACTACTCGCGTATTTATTTTAGTTATTGATTCATCTTGCAAAGGAATTTATTTTTTAAAAAAAGTTATTATTTGTGGCTGTTTTTCAAAAAATGCCTTTTTAAACTAGAGCATTTTGTATTTTAGAGCATTCAAATGCTATTGTACATTTCAATGTAATTATTTTTAGTCTTTTTGAAATTAGGGCTAACTGAAATTGTATGATTGGGGTTGCAAGCAAAAATTTTAAATAAAAGAACAATAGAAGCTTTAAAACAATAATTTGAAAATCGATTTTCTGAAGAATCGAAGAATACAATTTCAAATATTTAACAGAAAACAATAATTTTCATCTTCCAGTTTCGTTTCCCTTTTTCATATGAAGTTCTTAAAATGAATCGGACAAAAATGTTTTACAGTTTTCTTTCTAAATCAGTTTTTTGTCAGTTGAAATAACTAAACATATTTCTCTCTTTGTCTCTCTCTACATATTTCAGATTTCGTCAATTAAATTATTTTTTAATGGTTTATTACGTTTTCCTTACCATAATTATTAGCACTCGATGTTATTTATTCTTTACATTAAAACAAATGCATAAGATTTGCATTAAAAAAGTATTAAAATGAATTATTCCGTTAGAATTCGCATCGCTGAAATAAATTTACATAATTCAATCTTAAATTTATACAGGAAATCAACATGAAGATATGTCTGTTAATAAATACGATTAAATACGATAAAACTATATCACCAATATGATACTGGATAAAAATTTAGTACCATAAAACCTATTTCAAACAAACGTTGTCCGCAATTTAATAATATGCATATTCGTAATAAGGCAAGTAAAGATGTTTGAAAGAAAAAGCGGAAAGAAAACGTTATAGAACGGCAGAAAAATTTAATGATTTGCATATACCAAAATTAGTTTTAATTAGCTTTTGAAATTTATTACGTAAAGATCACTTTAAAAATATTTAAAACTGTAAGTCTAAAAGAGTTGGTAATTGAAATTAAACTTGATTTTTACTGAAAAAGTTAAATTTAATCGGTAGTATATTTCTACCTAGGTTTCTGTGCATAACTGATTCTTCACACTTGAGTATCGTAATGTTAAAGGAAAATTATGAACTAAAAGTCCTTCGTTTTATCAAGAAAACATTTTTAAACCCAAAATATTTAGAAAAATAAATTTAATATTCAAATCACACGCTATTGAATGTAACATAGAATTCAATAAAATTTAACAATTTTCAGTAAACCTCCTTTGATCAGTGCAATGTACTTTTCTGGCTATAAAATGTATTCTGAAATATTTTTATATATATGAGCTGAGAGTTTCCACAGTATCATATATCTTGCTACATTAAATTTTCTAGTGTAATATGAAGAACGAAAACCAACATTCCTTCACTTAAGAGAACAGCTAAGCGCGACTAAAATATTAAAATTTTAAAATATAAAAAACATAACTATTTCTAAAAATTCATCAGCTAGATTCCGCTATCTATAAATGAAATTCTTCACTATGCTCTCCATAGAGTTGTAAGAGAAATTTGAAGTAGAAAATAATGCACACACAAATACAGTATAAAAATAGACATAATACACGAAACAGCACTCGAGCATAAAATATTAATCAGAATCGTTCTTAAAATAAACCTCATTTAAATTTCACAGCTTCTTTTCAATAAAACAACTTATAGTCTAGGGAAGTGCTGGCCGAAAAACATTATATATATATAGTGGTCATAAGGAATGTTGAGAGTACTCACCATGGTTGTGTGTTGATTTGAATCTTGCAAAGTGTTTACTGAGCGTTCATGTGAGTAGTGAACAGTCCACTCTTATTCTCTCTTTATAGCCTTACTCCGGAGATGACCCCTTAGTGACCCTAAGCGCATTGGAATGTATAAGAAGACTTGCCTGGCCGGAGGCAAGCTCTTTTTCTAACCACTCTTTCATTTGAACTTCAGGCACTGTCATTTTCTAAAGTCGTATGAAAGTGTTTTTTTTTTCTTTGATAAGGTTACTGCACTTGGCTATTTATGAAACTCCGGCATAATAATAGACTGGAATCCAGAGGAAGGAGAAAATATCAGATTAAGTATTATTTTCCAGCCCCTTATCTGAGTGTTAGTGAATAGAAAGAGCACATTCACATAGGCTCATTAATTGCTTGTTTTCGTGTCCCATGTCCATTTCAAAAATGCATGAAGAGTTGTCATCGTGAAGAAAAGAGTAGAGGAGAAAGATTAATGTCTGAAATTACTAACATCATTAAATTTCCGTTTTGCATTTTCATTTGCTTATATATTAGACACAATAAGATGTAGAGAGATTGATGGTTTAGTCTTAAGTATTAGATGTCAGTTTACGAATGATAATTTTTGGGTAGATTTTTTTCCCCCCAAGGAAAAAACAGTATATTTTGGTGAGGAGAGTCGAAAAATAAATCCTTAAGGACCGATTGTGTCTTCGAAGGTACCACATATTATTATCCCTGGTATCCATTTTAAAATCTGAATGGGAAAATAAATACTTGAATTATAAAGTCGCGATCAATCAAAAATGCCGCTTCAGATTTGAAAATAACCAACAAACAAAAACAAAACATTTTCTTTAAAAATTTCCGGGTTTTTTTACCACACTAAAAAAACCAAATGGCCTTGAGAATGAATGAGTGAACATTTATACGTCGCACTGTTCAGCTACTCGAGGCCGATTTCATAATTTTGAACCATGGTCAATTGTCGAGGACAGCACCTGAGCTGTCACCCCCTCTCCTAACTACCACACCAACAGGAGGACGTTTGAGCTCTCGACAGATTTACCGTTCTTCGCTTCCCTACATAGCCGGTCTTCAGCGATACTAGGCTCGAACTCATGACACGTCTGCCACAAGTCTGATACCTTGACCACTAGGTTACGACGGCCAGTGGTCTTGAGAAAGCCAAGCGGTAGTCTAGTGTTCAAGATGACGGACTCGTGGCTGGCGTGTCATGAGTTCGAGCCTAGTTCAGGTGAAGACCCGCCATACAAAGGGCGACGATGCTCATTAAATATATCCTCCCGTTGGGGGGGTGGAATTTGGGGAGAGGGGTGCCAGAAAGGCCCTTTTCGCCCTTTTTTAGATGGTTAAAAATTTGATCCTCAAAATGTCCTCTTGTAGCTTAATAGTGTGATGTTAATATTCCCTCACTCACTCATTGAAGCAACAAGAGGGTTATTTGTGACGCGGACCTCATAATTTTCAGCTTCTGTCAAGCAACAAGGACGACACCTGAGCTGGCACTACCCTCTCCTAACTACCACACAAAGGGAGAACTATAGGCCTCGACAGATTTAACGTTAATTTTCCGTTCTACACTACAGATCTTCAACGATACCAGAGCTCGAACCGGCGACATTTCGACCACGAGTTTGTGGCCACGGTAGCCGAGTGGTATAGGATCGGATCTGGTTTCCCCTTGCCCGAGTTCGAGCCCAGTACCACTAAAGACCCACCGTGTGGGGCAGCGATGCACTTAAAATCTGTGAGAGCTCAAACGTCCTCCCGTTGGTGTGGTTTAGGGGGGGGGGGAAGGGGTGCCCACTCATTGACCATGGTTAAAAATTTACGGGGTTCGCCAAAACCCCTGTGTGCTGAACAATGCGACGTTAATATTCAATCAATCGACCACGAGTTCTTACCCATAACCACTAGACTATCACGACCACAATGAGAGACCTTGAGAGATACATTTGGAGTTTAGCGGAACATTTTCTCAGTTAAAATTTGTAAGATATTACTTGTTTAAAAAAAAAATGTGTTTAAATTTTCTCTTTTTAAAAAAAATTAAAGAATGCTTAAAAATAGTATTTTTATGACATTTATATGAATATCATTCAGTCCCAATGCTCAAAGTATATTTAGTAAAAAAAGTATAAAAATACATTGCAAAAAAAAGTAAGAGATAGGGGGAAAAAATAGATTTCAAATTACTGATAATAGCTTAGATATACACACTGTGGTTATTCATTTATTAAGATATTTATAATCACTTCATCCCTAAATTCCCTTTTCCAGTATATAAACTGTGTATTAGTTTTAAAATATAGGTATTCTACAAAGATTTTAGTAATTTTAAAGAGATGCATAAGTTTAAAACAGATTTATTTTTAATTTTGTTATCGTTTTTCACCTTTTTTTTTCTCAGCATTCTCTAAGTACTCTCAGAAAAATTAAATCACGGCAATATTCAGCCTCCGAAGAGAACTTGAATTAAAAATTATAATTCAAGCTTCAAAATTTGGTAGCGAAAGCCGCCACTACATGGTGCCACCTAAAATGGCTCTCACATTTGGGGACTGCTGTGACTGCTATCGACAGTTGAAATTTATTAAAGGGAAGATAAAGGTGTATCAGTTATCAAAGTTCTTATGCCTTTACGATATTTAACCTCTTATCATCAGAGAATTATGCAAAACAAGTTTATTTAATTATAACGCGATTCTATATTGACGCTCCTCTTAAATATATTTTTTATTAATGAAAGTAGGTATAATAATTTAAAATAATAGTTGATTTTGTAGGTAAACCTAGAAAATTCTATTTTGTATTTTTAAGTCGAATAAATCGAAATAGAGCATTATTTTATTTCTCTAGTGGTTTGGCATTTATTTTCATCTATTTAGTAGGAATTATCTTAGAAGATAATCTATAAAAAAATTCAAAATTTTACATAATTATAATAAATTAGCAATGTAATTTAGGAAATATTTTTATTCGATGATCTCTGAAATGAACTCGCATGAAAGTTTTAAAAAGCACAATCATGTATAAAATCAATATTATTTCGCATTAAAAACACGTCGATATTTTTATCTAGCTATAATATTTGTGAGGAATAAATTAGGATAATTTCTCAGAAATAATTCTGCTAGATTCAGTCTAATCACAGTTTAAATATTATTCTAATGTACCAAAGAAAATAATAATAATAATATCAAACTTCTTGACATTTTTAGCTTACAGTATTTTTTCTCCCTCTCTTATAATCATTTTGGCCTTGCTTCACTTATTGATAAAAAAAAATCAAGCGTTTCACCTCCAATTTAAATTTCTGCCAAAATTGGCGAAAACGAGTTCCAAAGTCGGTTCCTTTCGGACATTCTTCTTTTTTTTATTTATATTCTTTGCTTTCCTTTACTAAAAGATTTTTTCTACTTTAGAGTTCAAGAAAACAAAAAGGGGAATGGCATGTGGATTTTTAAGAGTCAATGCTCGGCCAGCACATTCCTTTTTTCTGACAACTTGAGTTTAGTTCAAAAACTTGTTCAGTTCATTTATTTTATTTAGACTTAGAACCTCAACAAACTAAGCAGAAAACCAGTTTACTTTTCTAGCTTCATTTTCAAATTAAAGGCAAAGAACTTTCATTCGAATCGTTTTTGAAGCCTGTTTCTATGGATTTAAACAAAAAAATCAATCAGAATGCCAAGGTTACACAAACCCTTCTTTTAATCGTTTTCTACTCTTATTGCGTGACTTTTAAAAGGAGTCCTCTACGAAAACACATTTTTTTCGTAAGTGTGCTTTTTACTACTGCATGTAGTTAGTTGCTATAAATATCTTATAGATTTTGTGTTCAATCTTTAAAAAACGTGTAGCTATCTCTTGCTCTAAAATGGAATCTATTTGAAAACTAAAAAGCAACAAAAATGTTTTGTGAAGGGAATTAAAATTATTGTAGGATTATTTACTATTCGTTTTGAATTTTTCTAAATAAAATTTCTTGTACATACTTAAGATATCCGACTACCCTAAAATTGTGAGTGAGTGAATATTAACGTCGCACTGTTCAGCTGCACGAAGGTTTTTGGCGACGGACCTCGTAATTTTTAGGCCATGGTCAATCCTAAAGTTGTGAATTTTGCCAAAAATTGACAAATTTTTTTATGATTTTATTTCATATGCCATCTTATTAACTTTATAGAAATACCAAGTTTATTAGTTTCTATTCGCTAGAACAAAAACTACAAGTGTTTTAGTAAAAGCAAATGCCATTACTTTAAGCAAGTGTCATACTTAAAATGCGTTTTACTCAAAATGTGGGGGTTCTTTCTTTCTTTTGAAAATGCTCAAACGGGTACAGCGACTGCTCAAAAAGTTTTCGAAGCAGCATTTGGAAATTTTTTGTATATGTTCTGTATAAAAGTAGAAATGTTTTAACCTTCAGATTTATCAATCACTGTTTTATTACAAAATTTACAGTCCCTTAAGGGAATATAATAGCTGTTTTTTTAAGCAATTTCATAGAATAACTAAGATGAAGTGCTCTAGTTTTCGTAAAAATTAAAATATCTTTTATCCTGATGGTCATTTTAAACATGAATAGCAAAACAACGCATCAAAATTGAAAAATTGAGAATTCGTTCATAAACTTTTTATACAGAATAAGCCCCGTTTATGTAATTTTTTGTCAATTTTTACCATTTTTTCACATTTTAATAATAATTTTTCTTTTTCTCTTCTTAATTTTAGCATATTTTTCTCAAAATGTGCTAGATAAATCTAAAAAACACAAAAAAATCCCCATATCTCCATTTTTTTTAAAAAAAAATTGTCGCAAGTAGTCGGATACCTTAAAAGTAAATGAAACAGAAAAAGGGTAAATGATAGTAAATCCAGTCATCACAATTAACCACAAATCCAGTGATCCACAAGAATAACAAACTTAACTACTTGCTTTAACTGTGTGATTGAAACTACATAATTTCCTTCGAGCTTTACATATTATATACTTATCAATCAGTTACCTACCTGTAATCTCATTCCCTAAATTCTTGAGTATCTATAATTTTGTTGATTAAAGTGCATTTAAATTTCTTAACGTGTACATTTAAGTCATTAAATCTAACACAGATTTGAAAGATGTTCTTAGGATATACTGTATTTCAGTGCTAAGCAAAAGAAAAAATAATTGCTCATAAATTTTAAAAAGTTAGCTTTGCTCTAAAATAACCCAAAAAGTTATTCATGACCGTAATTAATACCTCTATTTTGTTTGAATATAGCTCAGAGACATGGTAAATAATCTTTTTCATTTATACATATTGTTAAAATTGCAGTAAATGAAAAAAAAACTATAGTCTTAACTGTATAACATTAAAGAAGTATTGGGCACGTTTCATAGTACTTAAATAATATTGCGATTGATTAAGTACTCTATATGAGTCTACTGCTGTATAATATTATTTTATTAATATTGTATTTCCCTTTAAACTTGGAAATAAATTTAAAAAATTTCGAGCTCAAAATTTATTGTGTTTTTTACTTTGAGTACATTTCAAGCTTTCGTTCTTTTTTTTAAAAGCGAGGTTACTAAGAGCTCTGATGATACTGATGGAAATTCAAAATTTATTTTCTAAAATTCTTTGAATTAATTCAAAATCGAAAAAAGGGTTTAACCTTATAAAAATTCAAAAAACTGGGCTTTTAAAATTTTTCGGGTTTTCAATTTTAAATACATTTTAGAGTTTTGTCAGTGTCATAGATTTCTCAGTACTGTGTGTTATTTTTAAATATTTTTTATATTTTCAGTCTTATTTCTGGAGAAATTAAAAAAGGTACTTAAGGTATCCGACTACGTTCGGAACCGTGATTTTAAAAAAGAACATAAATGGATAACTTTTATGATATTTAGTGTCACTTAAATTAGAAATTGTATTAAAAAATTTCTTTGGAAAATTTTTTCAAAAAAATTTTTTTTTTTAAAAACAATATTTTGGCAAAAAATTTAATTGAATAACTTTTTTTTAAAAAGTTCTCCTTTTTTTAAAAAAAAGCTTCTAAAAAAAATAATATTTTTGTGTGTGGGTGTGGGGGCTCTTATATAAAAATAAAGGGGCTTTCCAGAGAGTCTAACCATGATTTTTTAAAAATTTTACATTATTTTCAAAAGTTACAACCATTTTTAAAAAAATTATCGGCGTTTTTTTCTTAAAATTTTTCCCCCTGTTGTCGTAAAAAAATGGATAAGCCCACTTCTAAGGTTATATATTTCAAAAAAATTTTAGTTAACCTCTGTACAGGGTCTGGCATATATAAGGGAAAATATTATTTAAAAGAAAAAAAATTTTTAAAAAAGGGGAAATTTTGAAAAAAGGTTTATTCTTGTTTCATTTTTGTCAAAATTTTTACTTAAATAATTTTTTATTGTAATAATATATTCTTAAAACAATTGTATATACATTTTCTAATCTAAGTGACACTAAATATCTTAAATATTATCCATTTACGCACTTTTGCAAAATTATGGCTCCGAACGTAGTCGGATATCTTAATTTCGTTAGAATAAACGAATTTCTAGGCATATTCACTGAACAGAATAAATTTTCCTTTGAGAAAATTCGTTAAGATCTTCAGTCTGAATAAGCTTAATAAAAATTTAGAACAAAAAAAAACCCCCAAAAATTAAATAAGA